>JASVER010000048.1:7034356-7050915 GCA_030449065.1 Oceanodroma leucorhoa
GGGTGTTGGTGAGGAGGGTGCATCTGCACCCAGGGATGGGGTGCGTGAGTGTGGGTGTTGGTGAGGAGGGTGCATCTGCACCCAGGGATGGGGTGTGTGAGTGTGGGTGTTGGTGAGGAGGGTGCATCTGCACCCAGGGATGGGGTGTGTGAGTGTGGGTGTTGGTGAGGAGGGTGCACCTGCACCCAGGGATGGGGTGCATGTATTGGCCGGGTGGTTGTTGGTGATGAGGCTGTATTTGCACGCAAGGGATGGGGTGTGTGTGTGTGTGTGTGTGTTGATGAGGAGGGTGTATCTGCATCCAGGGATGGGGAGGCTATTGGCAGGGGCGTGTTGGTGAGGAGGGTGTATCTGCACCCAGGATTGGGGTGGGGGGGTGGGGGTGTTGGTGAGCAGGGTGTATTTGCAGGCAGGGATGGAGTGTGTGCATGCCTGTGTTGGTGAGGAGGGCGCATCTGCACCCAGGGATGGGTTTGTGTGTTGGCTGGAGGGTGTATTTTTCCACCCTGAGTTTGTGTGCGGCTGTTGGTGCTCTGTGTGTGTGGTTGCAGGTGTGCAAGGGGATGTGCTCGGCGGTTGTTGCACCCACAGATGGTGCAGAGGTGCATGTGCGTTGGYGGGGGTACGGTTTTGCCCCTGGGGTGTGCGCACGTGGGTGTTGGCGGGCGCGCACCCAGGGATAGCGGGTGTGCAAGCGTGTCGGTGGTTCTGTGTGTGTGTGTGTGCGTAAGCAGGTGCTAAGGGTGTCTTGGCATCCAGCAACTGTGCGCGTGGTGGYGGGGTGTGGGTGTACGTGGGCCTGGGGGGTGGCAGTGGTGGGTGTGTAAGCGTGTGCACATGTGTGTGCGCACACGCTGGGTGTGAGCAGRGAGCAGAGAGTGCGTGTGTGCGTACGGGTGTTGCACGGGCTCCCACATTGTGGGTGCCTGGTGGGGGGGCTGGCCAGGTGTGCGCAGGGCTCAGGCGTGCGTGAGTGGTGGTGGGGATGGGGTGTGGGTGCTGCTGGGGGGGAGCCGTGGCCGTCCTGGGTGTCCGTGTGTCCACAGAGGGCTGCTGGGGGTCCCACCGTGGGTCCCACTGCCGCAGTGGGGAAACTGAGGCAAGAGGTGTTGTGTGCCTGCCTGGCATGGATGGTGGTGCCAGCTGTGTGCCCGTGGTTGTGCGGGGTCCRTGGTTGCAGGGAGGGTGCTGTGGGTGTTGTGTGGGTGTGCGGCTGTGGGTGGGTGGGTGCTTATGAGGACTCCAGGCTCAGGGTGTGTGGGTGTAGGGGTGTCGTGTGCGGGTGGACGCGGGGCCGGGCCGGGGTAGGTGTGCGGCTGCACGTGGGTGTGCTGTCGTGCTAGGACGGATGTATGGTTGTGCGTGGGTGCAAGCCTGTGGCTGCGTAGCTGTGCGGTTGTGCAGGGGGGTGCTGAGGCGAGTGTGCAGCCGTGGGTGCRTGGGATGCTGTGTGTGGGTCTGCGGTTGTGCATAGGGGCGTGCGGAAGCGGGAGTGCGGCTGTAGGGGATGTGTGGTTGTGCGTGGGGGTGTGCTAGGATGGTCGTGCGGCTGTGCAGGGTTGTGGGGTGGTGTGAAAGTCCCCAGGCTGGCTGGGTCCTCTCGCTGTGAGCTCCCCCCCAAGGATCTGGCAGGGTGTGCCCGTGACGGCAGGGTGTTCCCGTGATGGGTGGCTGCCTGTACCCGAGCACCCGTCTCCCTGCACCGGATGTYGGCTGCCTGGGGACCCCTGGGGTGACGTGGGCACCAGGCTCCTGCGGGCACCCACTGCTCCAGCRTCACCCGGTGCCTCCGTCTCGGCTCATTTGGATGCGTGGCGGCCTGCGCCTGAAATCCCTCCAGCTGTTGGGCACGAGGAGGAGGAGGGTGACACCGAGGAAGGAGCGAGGGCCAGAGGAGACCCTGTCCCACAGGGAAGGTCCCCTGGCAGGGATTCACCGTGGACTGGCTCTCCCCAGTGCCGAAGCTGTTGGGGGGCTCCGCGTTTGGGTGGGGGACAGTGCCCGAGGGGTCAGGYGGTGGTTTAGCAACCGGCGGTGACCCCCTCGGGCTGTAGCACATCGGTGGTTTGGCCATGGGGTGCCGTAGCTGGGGCTCAGTGGGACACCCACGGGTGACGGTGACTGGTGGGTGCTGGGACACCCCAGACAAGGTCTTCTGTGACCTTGTGCATCAGTGTGTCCTTGGGGTGTGCGAGGATGGGGGCAGAGATAGGTGGGAGTTGGGGGATGGATGGGTGGGTGGATGTGTGGGTGCTATGGGGATGGAGGGATGGGTGCTATGGGGGTGGAAATGTGGGTGGTAGGGAGGTGGGGGATGGATGGGCTGGTGTAAGGGTGCYGTGGGGATGRATGGGTGTTGGGGGGTGGATGGATGGGTGTTACGGGGTGGATGGATGGGTGTTGGGGGGTGGATGGATGGGTGTTATGGAGATGGATGGGTGCTGGGGATATTGATGGGTGCTATGGGGATAGATGAGTGTTACAGGGATGGGTGTTGGGGGTGGATGGGTGAATTGGTGGGTGAATTTTCGGAGGGGGTGGGTGGATGGGTGATGGTGTAGGTGTCAGAGATGGATGAATGGATGGATGCGTGTTGGGGGGTGGATGGATGGGTGTCAGGAGGAGGGGGAGATGGCTGGGTGGCTGGTTGGGTGTCGGGGGATGGATGGAGAGCTGTTGGGCAGCGGGGTGGCTGGGTGACTGTGGGCACAGGSGCACGGTGCAGGGGTGCTGCGGGGACAGATGGACAGGTGGGTGCCGGACAACCGGGTGCAGGGGGAGGTCTGGGTGCCCACGCCATCCACCTGTGCCACAGCATCTGGTACAGGGGGGCACCGAGCACCCTGGGGTGGSCACGGGGCGATGTCAGCGGTGCCAAAACCCCCTTTCAGGGGTGTCCACAGACTGGGGCGGTTTTTCCCTGGTGCGGTGTGGCAGCCCTGGGGTAGGTTAGCCAGTCCCCGAGGCCTGACATTTATAAACATCAGCCGCTCCCGGAGAATCAATACAGTTTAATAACCGGCGAGCGGAGACGGGAGACACATCAAAATGACACTCTGCGGCTCCGTAAATGTTATTCTAAATCATACTCGCCGGGTTTATTACATTAAGCATACAGCAGTGGGCACGGGAAATTTATTCCATCAAAGGCCATCGCGCTGGTAAATGGGACTGGTGGGTCAGTGGAGGGGGGGCAGCCCCCCCCCCCAAAATGGGGTTCCCTCCTCCTGGACATGGCAGGGATATAGGGGACGCGGCAGATGTTGGTCCCACGGGTATCCGTGCTGTCACAGCCTCTGGGGTTTGGGGTGTGCTGGATCCTGCCCCGGTGCAGGGGTTGGGGTGGATGTTTGGGGGACGGGGGACCGGTGATGTGAGGGCAGCCAGGTGTCCCTGTGTCCCTCGGTGCCACCCCACGGCTCTTGGGCACCCGGTCCCCTCCCTGGAGCATCCCCGGCTCTGTGCTGACATTTCTCCCTGCGTTTCCCTGGAGACGAGGCGGTTGCTGTGGAAACCTCCCTCCTCTTCTTCCTTAACCATCCTCTTCCTCACCCGGGGGCGGGTGGGCTGGTGCTGCCCCCACCCAGCCCCTAAATYTGGAGACCCTCTCCAGGGGTGCACAGGGGGAACCCCAGGGTGGGGGTCCACACCTGTGAGGGTGCGACAGCAGCATGCGTGTGCCCGGCTGTCCCTGTGCGTGCTCGAGCTGTGTACGTGTGCGTGCACACCCGCCCCGTCATGCGTGACATCCCACCGTTGCCGTGACGACCCCATCGAGCACATGGCTCAGGCTCTGCAGCATCGCGGGGGAAGCACGCTTGTTGCCGTGGAAACGGCCGTAATTGTAGCATTTTTCGGCTAAAAGAGGGGAAAAAGGAGGGGGAGAGAGGAGAAATGGCTCCGTGGGGCAGCGGGCCAGGGACGTGTGCGCTGGCCCGGCGTGTCCTGCTGCACACGCGTGTCACGCTTGCGGGTACACACAGTGGCGACGCACAGGAGGAGGCCGAAACTGGGTGAGCATCAGGAAAAGGGGGGCGGYGGTGGTGCTGCCGGAGGGGCCGGGGCTGGCTGGGCACTGCTGCCGCCTCTGCAGTCCTTTGCAGTCGAGGAAAGCGGGCAGGCGGCCAAGGCTGGCACCGGTGGCCCAGCGGGGCCCTGCGGCACCGGGTACCCGTCCCCGGGGCCGTTGCATCGCCCTCTGCCCACGGCATCCCCGCTTTGGCGTGGCCACAAACTCTGGCTCTGTTCTTGCAGGTCCCTCCCCTGCTCCCTGCCYCATCCAGCTCCAGTCTGGGGCCAAATCCTGCTATTCCCTAGGGAAAGGGTTTGGGGGGGGGCACGGCACAGCCACTGACTGCCCGCTCCCGCTTGTGTGTTACAGATGAACCGCCCCATCCAGGTGAAGCCGGCCGACAGCGAGGGCCGAGGAGGTAGGTCCCCCCTTCCTCAGCTGCCCCGCGTGGGCAGGGGGGCGCAGGGCCACCCGGGGCAGTGACGGGGGAGACGGTGGCATCGTGGGGGCTGCCGCGGGGAGGTTTGTTTGCATCCAAACCCGAGCGCAGAGCAAATGCGATCTTGGCTTTCCCTGCCCAGTCGGCTCGGGGGGAACATCCTGACGTCATGCCATGAACGTCCTGACATCATGCCATGAGCATCCTGACGTCATACCATGAACATCCTGCCATCGTGCTGGGCAGAGCACCAGCCAACTGCCCTCCGACAGCCCCTTCGTCTATCAAACAACCTAATTACCCGCCCAGAGCTGCCCGCGGGGACCCCAGCAGAGTCGGGGTGCGGGAGTCAGCCACGCATGGCCCAAGCCCCTCTCAAACAGAAACTGCCACCCCCCTGAAATTCTCCATTGGGGTTTGCAGCTCACAGGGCCACTGTCTTTCCAGGCTAAGTCAATAATTCAGGCAAAATTGCAGGAATCAGATCAAAAYTCCCTGACGTTCCCAGTGCCGCTGGCAAGCTCTGGGTGCGTAGGCACGCTCGGACACGCGAGATGCTCGCGTGGGGCTGCCTGCCCTCGGCAGGGGTAGATATCCCCCTATTCAAAACACGTTATTAAACACCCCGCAAGCTGGTCCCGGTACGTCCTGGAGGAACCTGGCAAATAAATTACCCAYTTACCGAGCGTAATTGGTGAAGGATTAAAAATCGATGGGCGAGCTCGGGCRCCCGGCTCCAGCCCCCTTGCCCAGGAGGCGATGCTCGGCTGCTGAGCCCACTCCCCGCGGCTGCCTTGGCCAGGAGATGCTTTATGTTTAACTAGACAACACATAAGCCCTATTCTTAACTAATTTTCCCGGTACCTTAACGGACAGAGCATTAATCGTCTCCTGCCATTATTTATTTATTTCCTCGGCAATGCTCTTGACAGGGCACCTTATTTTCTTTGTCAAATGCCATTAACGCGCAGCGGGAGCGCGCGGCTGCGCAAGACAGATGCTGGTAATAATCATGAAATCCTCATTATTTACTCTCCCTTCTCTCATGTTTGGGTTATTTATGTCCCCTGGGCACAGCTGTAGGCTGTGGGTTATTCTGCGAGTCAATCATATGAAGGCAATCGCCGCTGTTTTGCGGGCTCTCTTTGTTTCCCAGCCACATCCCGCATCGGTGCTGGGGAACCCGGCTCCTCCATCCCTGGGAAAAGCCCCAGCTCCGGTCCCTGAAGCGGGAGCTGGCTTTTCCCGGCTTCACCCCTAGGCGATTTCCCTGCAGGAGGGGTTTTCCCAACCTGAGCGTTTTGTAGGATGGAGGTGATAAACCCTGTGTCTTTGCCACTGGATCGGCATCGCTCCCTCCCCAGGCTCCAGCATCACCCGGCTCTTTCCCCTCTGCGCGCCGTTTGCAAACCAGGGATGAGGGGACAGGACGGTGAGTGGCATCCCGCTCTCCGACGGGCTTGGTTTTGCTTTTAGAAGACAGGAAGCTCTTTGTGGGCATGCTGGGGAAGCAGCAGAGTGAAGACGACGTCCGGCGCCTCTTTGAACCCTTTGGCCAGATCGAGGAGTGCACCATCCTCCGAGGGCCCGACGGAGCCAGCAAAGGTGGGCTTTGGGGAGCTGGGTGAGCACCCTGCAGGCCGCCAGGACCCACGGAGGGTGGGAGCCGCCGGCCGGGCAGCGCTGGCTCCTGCAGCGGCCAAATCCGACCCCTCCCTTGTCCCCTCTCTGCCCTTAGGTTGTGCCTTTGTGAAATACGGCAGCCACGCCGAGGCGCAGGCTGCCATCAACAGCCTGCACGGCAGCCAAACCATGCCGGTAAGTGCCGGGCTCTCGCCCTGCCCCATTCGGCCCCATGCTGCCTGCGTAATCCAATCACCGGCTAATTTGATCCTCTATCTAATTGGATCAAAATCCCAYGGACCAGCAGTTTGATGGCCGGATCACCCCGAGGTTCATCCCTGCCTGGGCGCTGAGCCCTGGGGGTGGGCGCGCGGGGCTAATTCCCTCYGCGCTGGAGAAAGGGGCTGTTTAATTAACGCTGAAGTTCAAAATTTTGAACGAGGAGCGGGAAAAGGGAAACAGAGGTCAGGGAGCTGCCGCCGGGGAGAAAAGCCAGCTATAATTAAACCTCGCATCGATTGCTGGTTGCTGCTTCCAAGCTGGGCAGCATCCCCAGGGCCGAGGATGCTGCAGCTGCTGCGGGCCAGCAGGTCCCTCCCTGCAGTGGGGAGACATTTCAGGGACATTGCYGGGGTCCCACCATCAGCCCCATCTTCCCCCTGTCTCAGGGTGCCTCGTCCAGCCTGGTGGTGAAGTTTGCAGACACGGATAAGGAGAGGACCCTGCGGCGGATGCATCAGATGGCGGGGCAGCTGGGCATCTTCAACCCCATGACCATCCAGTTTGGCGCCTACGGGGCCTATACGCAAGCGGTAGGAGCTGGCGCYGGCCGGGACCTGGGGGTTTTTGGGGAGCCCAGTGGTTGGGGGGTGGGGTGGGGGGCTGGTTTTGCCCATGAAAGCCTGCATGGGATTGTACCAGTGCCAGTGGGTGCAGATGCCCATCAGGGTTGGTGTATCCCCATCTAGGGGCACAACGGAGGGCACAACGCCCCCCCAGCTGAGGGTGGCATGGCTGTGGCGTGCAGCGGTCCTATATATCACCTTTTTTAGCATCACCTAGACCTCCTCCTGTCCCCAGGTCCGGCAGCGGGTGGCATTTATCCCTCCGAGCCCCCGTGCGCAGGTGCAAAGGAGGGATGCTAATTYATCTTCCCCTGCTCCCCCCTTCTCTCTGCCTCTCGCTCACTTTCCCCTTTTCCCCCCTTTCTTTCCTTAAGATCATGCAGCAGCAGGCGGCCCTGATGGCGGCCGCGCAGGGGACCTGCCTGAACCCCATGGCCGCCATCGCCGCCGCCCAGATGCAGCAAATGGCCGCCTTCAACGTCAGCGGGCTGGTGGCCACCCCCCTCACCCCCTCTTCAGGTACAACCCCCCTCCATTTGTCCCCCATCCTGCTTGACACCCTTGATGGGGGGCTTCCGGCGCTGATGCCTCCCTCCCGCAGGTACGAGCACCCCCCCCGGCATCAGCACGGCGCCCGTGCCCAGCATCGCCACGCCGATCGGGGTGAACGGCTTCAGCCCGCTGCCGCCGCAGACCAACGGGCAGCCCGCCTCGGAGACCATCTACACCAACGGCATCCACCCCTACCCAGGTAACCCCCCCCACAGCCTGCCGGCGGGCTTCGCCACGTTCCCCAGGGCTGGCGACGCGTGCTTGGCTCAGGCGGCAGGCTCCCGGGGGTGCTCCCCACCCTGGGACCATGCCGGATGAGCCAGCCGTGCACCCATCCCCACCRAAATCCCTCCTCCCGTGGCATCGCCGCCTTTGCCAGCATGGCGATGGTCACGGCTCCTGTGAACCGGCAGGGAGCAGCTCTGCCCGTCTGCGGAGGTGCTTGGCCGAGAGCCCTCTCCTGCGGGAGCTGCTCATCCCCGGGTTTCTCTTGCTTATTCTCTCTTCCTTCTCCCTTCTTTTCTCTCCCCAGCTCAAAGCCCCACGGTGGCAGATCCCCTCCAGCAAGCCTACGCGGGCATGCAGCACTATGCAGGTCTCAGACTTTGCTTTGCACTTCTCCCCTCTCTCCCCTCTTTGCTCCTCACCCTTATTTTTGGGGGGTGAGCATCGCCTTTAAGGCTGGCTGGAGTTGAACCACAGGATTAATGCGGTGATGCGAGAGCAGTGTGCCGTACCCTGGGGCAGTGATGGGGGTTACGCTGACGCAGACCGCTGTCCCCTTGTCCCCAGTAACATGGATGCACTCCTGGCATGGTCCTCTGTGCAGATTTTGGGTGGAGGGAAGTGAGTTTTAATGCCCACTGGGTTGAGATAACTCCATGGAGGAGAGCTGGCGGCGGTACCCAGGAGAGGGGACGAGGTTTGGGCRGTGATGGAGAGCCAGCTCCATGCTGGATCCTGCTGACATGCCAGCCCACTGGTAGAGACAGCCGAGGAGGCACCKTGACATCAAAAATCCTCGGATGTTYRTTGCGTGGCCAAATCCGATGGCGGGGGAGATGGGATGTGGAGAGAAGGGAGTCAAAGCATCCTGTGGAAGTACATCGAGCCCAGCAGCCATTTAATTAGGAGCACTAACAGCATTTTTCAGATTTTCAACAGAAAATCAAGCTTTGGACCCCCAATTGTTGGGTTTTTTCAATCAAAAGCACCGGCTTTCCTCAACCTTGAGGCCGTATTACTGCTGCCACCAGCGTCCATCCTGGGAGAGCCATTCCTGCATCCCAGGCGTGCCGGGAGATGGGGTCCATGCCGGCAGGGGTGGGAAGGGCAGAGCCAGCAGCCCCAGGGCAGGAGAGGCACCTCCATCGAGGGTGGCAGTGGGGACATCCCTGTCCCCAGCCCTTCCCAGGAGCAGGGTGGGTGTCAGAGTGTCAGCTCCACGTTTCTCTCTTCCAGCAGCGTATCCCACCGCCTACGCACCCATCAGCCAAGCCTTCCCCCAGCAAGCGCCCATCATCCCACAGCAGCAGCGAGAAGGTGAGGGGTTGTGGGGGGCACCCCGCCGTGGGGCCGGTGGCCCCTCGCTCCCCCCCGGGGTGACCCCTGCCTCGCGGCTGACGTGCGGCTGTCCTTTGTGTGTCATTCAGGTCCCGAAGGCTGTAACCTGTTTATTTATCACCTGCCCCAGGAGTTCGGGGACGCGGAGCTCACGCAGATGTTCTTGCCTTTCGGCAATGTCATCTCTGCCAAAGTCTTTGTGGACCGTGCCACCAACCAGAGTAAATGCTTTGGTAAGTCCCGGTGTGCAGCTCTCCCCAGTGTCTCCAGCTCGGGGGTCTGGCTCTCCCTGGTCTCCAGCTCCAGGGTTTAGCTCTCCGCAACGTCCCAGCTTGGGGGTTTGGCTCTCCCCAATGTCCCAGCTCAGGGGTCCAGCTCTCCCCAGTGTCCCCAGCTCAGGGGTCTGGCTTTCCCTCGTCTCCAGCTCAGGGGTTCGGCTCTCCCCAACATCCCAGCTTGGGGGTTTGGCTCTCCCCAAGTCCCAGCTCAGGGGTCCATCTCTCCTCAGTGTCCCCAGCTCAGGGGTCCAGCTCTCCCCGATGTCCCAACTCGGGGGTCCGGCTCTCCCCAGTGTCCCAGCTCAGGGGTCCAGCTCTCCCCGATGTCCCAGCTCGGGGGTCTGGCTCTCCCCGACCTCCCAGGCCAGGGGTCTGGCTCGGACAGCACCGATGGGTGACCGAAGCCTCACGGTGGCTGGAGCAACGTGGCTGTCCATCCTGGGGCCAAAGGGCAGTTTTTTGTCCCACACCGTGCCAGGACAGAAGGACATACCCTGCTGCTCTCCGTTCTTATGCTGTCCCCCGTGTCCTCAGCCCAGTGCAGCTGCCCATGTGCCTGCCGGGGGGGTGGGTCACCGCTTGTCACTGCCGAGTCTGCTCCGCTTATGCGGTTGAGTGCCATCGCTGCCACCAGCACGCTCTGGCCTGCAGACCTGTCACCACAGTGTCCCTGTAGCCTGTGTCACCTTGGTGGCCCCACAAATCCTGTCACCCTGGTGTCCTCACAGACCCCGTCACCCTGGTATCTCCACAGACCTGCAGACCTGTCCCCTACAGACCCTGTCACCTTGGTGTCTCCATAGACCCTGTCACCCCAGTGTCTCTGGAGGCCCCATCACCTGGGTGTCTTTGCAGACCCTGTCACGCAGGTGTCCCATGAGCCCACAGACCCCCATCACCGTGGTGTCCCTGCAGTTCCCATCACTTAGGTGGACCCTGTCACCCCAGTGTCCCCACAAATCCCATCACCTTAGTGACCCCGGAGACCATTCCAGTGTCCCCATGGACCTCCTTACCCCAGCGTCTCCGCAGACCTGCAGACCTTGGTGTCCCCAGAGGTGCCATCAGCCCATCACCCAGTGCCCTGCAATCCAGGGCTGCACCGTTACCCCACCATCCCCCTCTCCCAGCCCCCCAACCTGGGGCTCCACCTGAGGCAGGAGCATCCTGTGGGATTTCCACGCCTTGGTTGAAGTAAAGCGGCAGCCTGTGATGTTTACGGTGACAAACTCCTCTGTCACCTCACCCCTCGCCCCCAGGTTTCGTCAGTTTTGACAATCCGACGAGCGCTCAGGCAGCCATTCAGGCCATGAACGGCTTCCAGATCGGCATGAAGAGGCTAAAAGTCCAGCTAAAGCGGCCGAAAGATGCCAACAGACCCTACTGACCCCTGCTCACCCTGGCCCTGCGGAGAGGTAAGGGGGGGACGGGGGGGCCTGGCCCTGCTGCACCCCACTGCAATGCCCCAGGGGACCTGGCAGTGGGGCTCGGCTCACCTCAAGCATCGCAGGTGCCGTGTTTTCTCCAAAAACGTCCTCGAGTATGTGCGGGGGTCTCTGCGCCCGGGACCGTCTGTGTGTGTGTTTCAAACTGGGATTTGGGTCCCTCTCTCCGTCCCTCTGTCCGTCCTTCCTTCCCGCCACCCCCAGGACACAGGCTAACGGCCCCTTCGCTGTTTTGCAGGGCGGGCGTCCCGCGGTGTCTGACAACTTTCCCCTTCCCCAAGTGCAGTATCCAAACCCGTAACTCTCTTTCTTTGCAACACGTCCTGGAGGAGGAAGAAGAGGAGGAGGAAGAGGAGGAAGAGGAGGAAGAGGAGGAAGAAGAGGAGGAGGTGATGGAGAAAACGGCGAAGAAGAGAGCCAATCTGGTCGTAGCTTTTCTTTTCTTTTTTGATTTTTTTCCCAAACCGGTCTTGTTTGTTACTTAACGGGAACGAGAGAGCGAGGAAGACAAGGAAGGAGGAGAGCGATGCGGCGCCGGGGTTGAGATTCGCCGCCGGCTGCTCACCGGGACTCACCGAATCCCTCGCTGGGTGAAAGGACCACGGCCCCGGGCGCCTGGGATATGATCTACCTTTGTTTTTGTTTTTTTTTTTTTAAAGCACTCATTTGCTGCTACCGATTTCCCAGGAGAAACGAGGAAAAGAGGCTCCAAAYGGATTCTTAAACCAAAGCCGGTGGGACGGGACCAGCCTCGGGCGCTTCACCTGGAGGATGTTTGTTTGGAAAAAAGAAAAATGGCAAGATTTTCTTTTTCCCCACATCGGGGAAAAAAAAAAAGGATCAAAGGATGTTGGACTTATAGAAGATATATATAAATAAGTATATATATATATATATCCCATGGAGCAGGGTGGCGGGACACACACTTCCCCCTGCTCGTCACTGGCACAGGGACATAGGATTACTTGTTTCAGAGTCATATCATTCCTTAGAGTTTAGGGACCAAAGGACTATTGCTTTTTTTAAATATATCTATAAATAAATTAATTTAAAAAAAAAAACAAAACACACAAAAAAACAAAAAACAGGAAAGAAGAAGAAATAAACCCAGAAATTAATAAGGTTGAGAAAAACCTCGGGCGTTAAGAGCTGCGAGCGTTTCCTAGAGGGCTCGGTTTTGGGGGGCCGATTTGTGGGGCTCAAGGGCTCGGTTTTGGGGGCCAATTCACAGCTGGGGATGGGGGGGATGCAGAGGGGGGTTTTGGGGGGCCCCGGGGTATTTTTGGGGTGCAGAGGGGGGTTTTGGGGGGCCCCGGGGTATTTTTGGGGTGCAGAGGGGGGTTTTGGGGGGGCTGCGGTGGCCTCCCCAGGCCCGCGGCCCATGGCGGGGGAGTCAAGCTGTTCGAAAGAGCCCTTCGGTCGCCTCCGGGAGAGGGTGAAGCGATGCGGTTCTTTGCGTTTTTGGTTGGTTTTGGGGGTTTTGGGGGTTTTTTTTCAGCCAAAAAAAAAAAAAAAAAGAAAAATGTGAGGTTTCGGCAGAAACGAAGCGAAGCAAAATAAACTTATTTTGTCAAAATCGTCACCTTGGTTGGTTCTTTGGAGCAATCGCTGCCGCGCCGCACCACCCATATTCCCCCGAGAAGACACTGGGGACCCCTTTTTGACCAGCTCGACTCCGGCTGGGCCAAAGCATCCGCTGGGAATTTGTTGAAGCCGGGAGAGGATCGTGGGCCTCTCTTTTTATTTGCCTTTTTCCCAGTAATTTCCTCCAGAATTACCCCAGCCGCGGAGGGGACTGAGGCAGGACCCGGCCCCTGTGGTTCCGCCGTTCTTTCCGAGCAGTGGGGGAGCTTCTGGAGGACGTTGGCGTGTCCCCTGGGACGTCCCTTCGTGGCCGCACCCCCAGACGAGCGACTTCGGTGATCGTGGGAAAGTGGCTTGATTTATTTTTTGTTTAAGGGGGGAAAAAACCCCAAAACCCCAAATTTAAGCAAAAAAATGGGGCGGCTGGTAGGGCAGGTGGCATAGGGGCAGCCTCCTGCCCAGCGTCCCCCCGGCCCAGGTTTCGGTGGCTTCGGGGACATCAAGCAGCCGGCGCAGGTTGAGCAGTGGTGGGCAGATGTCGGGGTCCCTCCGTCACCCCCGAGGGCAGGGCGCACYGCAGAGGTGACGCTGAGAGTGCGCCCACCGGTGTGACGAGCCCGTCGGGTCTCAGCCAGCACCTGTACCTAAACCAGGATATTTTTTTAAGTCAATTCTTAACTTTCTTTATAAATACTGGTTGGAAACGATGCCCGTGTCTCCAGCGGGGCGGCAGAGGATTGGCTTGGAGTATTTATTTTTATTATTTTAAATCCCCCGCACCCTTGACCCCCCCTCTTCAGGGGCCCCCGCGTCTCTGCGGGACTGGCCGGTGTCCCTGGGCGGTTTTGGGCTGATGCCGCAGGAGCTGCCGTCTCTTAAGGGCTGATATTTTCCTGCCGTGGCCTCGTGCTGCCGCGACTGACCCAGAGAGCCCCAGGACCGTGGGGGAACCTCTGTACCCAGCTGCCTCTGCCAGCCCCCCGCCACCTCCTGGGGGTCCCCCCGCTGAGCCCCGGCAGCCTCCGGGGCTTCTCCGATGGATTTTCATTCCAGTTTGGGCATAGTGGAACGTAGCTGTGCCAGCGCCAGCTCTGTCCGTGTTGTTACTGGTATTGTCTTGGGCTGAAATAAAGCGCAGTCCCTGGGAGGTTTCCCTCTCATTTTGCAAGTGAGTCTCTGCCTGCTCTGTAGCACAATCCCTTCGCCATGGTGTGGTGGTGCGATTCCCTCCCCACAGCCCCATCCCTTTCCCAAAGCCCCATCAATTCCCTGTGGCCCTTTCCCTGCAGCCCCAATCCCTTCTCCGCGATCCCATCCCTTCCCCACAGCCCTATCCCTTCCCCGCAGCCCCATCCCTTCCCCACGATCCCATCCCTTTCCCACAGCCCCAATCCCTTTCCCGCAGCCCTAATCCCTTCCCCATGATCCCGTCCCTTACCCGCAGCCCTGTCCCTTCCCCACCATCCCATCCCCTCCCCACACCCCCAGACTGTTTAATACTTTAACTACGCCGACACAGACTCCTTTTCTCTTTTTTTTTTCTGTTTTTTGGGTTTGTTTTGTTTTGTTTTGATTTTTTTGCTTCGGTTTCTCGTCGTCGATAAAAACGCCATCGCTGCCAACGCCAGGAGGGGCGGCCACCGGCCAGGCCAGCCCCTGCAGCTCCTTCTCCACGCTGCCACAGGGTCGGGGACACTGGGGGACGGGACGGGGAGGGGACAAGGGACCGGTAAATCCGCCTGGTGCTCGCTGGATGCTTGACGCCTATGTACAGGGTGGAGCTGCCGGCGTCGGCCCCTGTCTCTGCCCTGCCTGGGAGGCTCGAAACCCGCTCATCCTTCCCCAGCCTCGCCCGGGGTCTTCGCTCAGTGCCCGGGGGGSTCCCCCCCGCCGCTCAGTTTGTGTACACCTGAGTCCCAATCACACGCATGATCTCCTTCTGGATTTTGGGGTCCTGAGTATTGATATTGGCATCTCCCACTTGGCCATCTTCGTACCTGGAAAAGGAGAAGGGGGATAAGGGGGTCCTGGGGGTGTCCCATGGGTGCCGGCAAGGTGGGTGCAGCCGGGACTCACACAAAAAAGAAGCGGGTGCAGACGTGGTCCGAGACGGGGCAGACCCATATGTTGCCATGTTTCTGCAGGTCCTTGGAGGTGATGACTGCCGGGGGAAGGCGCTGTCGGATGGGGGACGGGGGACGGGGGAAGGAGGTCCCCGCTGGGTGCAGCCCGTGGTGGGAACCCTCACTCCCTCCCTCCTCCGCCCACCGGGTGAGCCGGGGATGTGGGTGCTGCCCGGCCACCCCTCTCCGTGCCCCCCCACGCGTCCCCGCACCTTCGCAAAGCGCGATGCAGTTCAGGTTGCGGCTCTGGAGGAAGCGGGACTGGATGGAGCGGGTCTGCAGGAAGAGTAAGCAGCGTTACTGTCCCAGCCGGGCTCGGCTCGCCCCGTCCCCAGCACCCGTGGGTGCCGTGTCCCTGTCCTCATCCTCCCGCCGTCTCCCCCGGCCCGTCACCTGGGGGATAGTGTTCATCCGGTTGTACCTCTGCACCAGCTCATCCTTCGAAGGCATCCGGTGCTGCCCTTTCCCCATCCCTGCGGAGAAGCGAGGCAGTGGCTGTCACTCCCGGGCAGGGAGCACCCCTGGGGTGACGCAGAGACACATGCCACAGACGGGGACGGCCACGCTGGGTGCTCCCCCACCATGGGCGAACCCTGGGAACCCCCCAAAAGTGGGTGCAGCAGCTTTCAGAGCCCTGAAAATGTTGGGGTTTTAATTCCCTGGCGCATCGAAAAGCCCCAGCCTAGCTGGGAAAAGGCCGGTGCAGGCGGGAAGGATGCGGAATGCTGCCCGCTCCCACGCGGCTCCTCTGGCCGGGACGATGCCAAATGTCCCTGGGCCCATGCAGGGAGTGGGGATGGGAGCGCAGGCAGGACTGGGCAGCAAAGGCAGCCCCTTACCTGAGTATCCAAAGGAAATACTGGAGATGGGGCTCAGATAGATGCCCTTGCCATAGGCTGCTCCATGCAGCTTGCAGGAAAACACCAGGGTGAGCGACGCGGGGTCACCCCGACAGCTTGGGCACGGTGGCGGAGGCAGCCCGGCCTCTGCAGGCAGCGCATCTCCAGCTGCCTGCGTCCCTCCCTGCCTGCCTGCCTGCCCCGGGGCGGGGGCGGGCGCAGGGGAGCGTTACCTGCAGTTTGGTGTAGGAAGCGTTGACCAGCCCGTTGCGGAGGATGGAGTGCCAGTTCTCAATGTGAGAGCCACTGGAAAAAGCCAGCCCCACATCAGCCCCACGGGACCCTGCCCCACAGCATCCGCTCGGGGGGCTCCCGCCGCCCCCTCCCAGCAACTCACTGGAAAGCGAAGGTGCTGCCGTAGAGTTTCTTGGCAGTGCGGAACCGGGCTTCCTTGGCCGGGGGGCTGCTGAGCAGGAGGAACTGGTGGGAGGTGTGCATGAACTTCAGCTGCTACCAGGGGAAAGGGAAGAGCAAAGGCGGCGCCAGCAGGGAGAGAGGACAGACAGACAGACAGACAGGCAGAGATCATGCACGGCAGCCCGGCCCCGTGCCTGTCCCAGCCCTGCTTTGGCCGTCCCGAGCTTGCCAGGAGGGCCCGGGGCATCCCCGTCTCTTGTCCCCCATCCCACAGCCCACGTCAAATACCCTCCATCCTATATCCCATATCCTGCCTCCCACGTCTCACAGGCTGCAGACCCCATTCCCAAAGGCTGCATCCTACATCCCAGACCTTATATCACCCACCCCATATCCTTACATCCCTCATCCTGCATCCCGCATCCTCCAGCCCACAGCCCGCACCCCATACCCCATGTCCTGCATCCCATACCCTACATCCCACAACCCATATCCTACATCCCACATCCCACATCCCACACCTCACGTCCCGCATCACATATCCTACGTCCCACCTTCCATATCCTATGTCCTGCATCCCATATCCCACATCCCATATCCCATACCCTACATCCCATATCCCAATCCCATACCCTTCATCCCACATCCCATACCCTGTGTCGTGCATCCCATATCCTACACCCCCCATCCTATAGCCTGCACCCTCTATCCCGTATCCTACATCCCACCTCCCATGCCCTACATCCTGCATCCGATACCCTACATCCCACCTCCTATATCCTACATCCCACCTCCCATATCATGCATCCCACATACCTCACATCCTGCCTCCCATACCC
>JASVER010000048.1:7056701-7079697 GCA_030449065.1 Oceanodroma leucorhoa
CTGTCCCCGTCCCCCCGTGTCCCCCCCAGCCGGCGGGACCCCCCTCACCATCTCAGCGGCGGCCGGCCAGGCCTGCCACTGCCTCCATGCTGCCGGGCGGGCGGGCGGCCATCGGGCCTTGACGTCAGGCCCCACCGCGGGCCCGGGCGCCACCGCCGTCACCCGGCAACGCCGTCGCTGACGTCACCCGTGGGGACCCCCACCCCTCCCCACACCCCCCGCTACCCCCCAGCGGGGCACTGGGGTCCCCTGAGATCGGGGCGGCCATGACGGGACCCACGGGGCCGGTGGGAGCCCTTAGTGTCACCAGTGTCSCCGGCACGGGGTCCCCGTGGCCCCGACTTGGGGTCCCCACAGTCGCCAGCCCAGGGTCCCCCATGGGGTGGCCATGCTGGGTCCCCACATGGCTGGCACGGTGTCCCCACGGCACAGGACAGGGTCCCCAGTGTCCCCAGCTCAGGGTCACCGTGGTCCCAGCGCAGGGTGGCCATGCTGGGTCCCCACAYGGCTGGCACAGTGTCCCCATGGCCCAGCACGGGGTCTGCGTGGCAGGTCCCCCCGTCAATGGCACGGGGTCCCCAGCACGGGGTCACCACGGTCCCAGTGCAGAGCAGCTGTGATGGGTCCCCAATGTCCCCAGAAAAGGTCCCCATGGTCCTAGGACAGGGTCCCCAACATCTCCAGCACGGGGTCCCCAGCCGAGAGTCCCCAGTGTCCCCAGCCCAGGGTCATCATGGATCCCCATTACAGGGTCCCCAGTGTCCCCAGCCCAGGGTCATCATGGATCCCCACTACAGGGTCCCCAGTGTCCTCAGCCCAGGATCACCATGGATCCCCATTACAGGGTCCCCAGTGTCCCCAGCACAGCGTCCTCAGTGTCCCCAGTATGGCCTCCCCATGACCCTGGCACAAGGTGGCCACGCTGGGTCCCCGCATGGCTGGCAGGATGTCCCTGTCATCCCAGCACGGGGTCCCCAATGTCCCCATCACAGGGTCCCCAAAACCTCCGGCCTGGTGTCACCATGGTCTCAGCGTGGTGTCCCCAACACAGCGTCCCCATGGTCCCAGTGCAGAGCACCCACATTGGGYCCCCAGYGTCCCCAGCCCAGGGTCCCCAGTGTCCCCGGGGGGGTCAGTTAGAGGCTCAGGACTCTCCAACAGCACCCCAAAACGCCCAGTGCCGCTGCCCGCCCCGGAGAGACAGGGCCCGGCCCCAGCCCTTGAACCCCACCAGCGCCCCGGAGCGACTGAGGGTGGTGTGAAGTGTGGGAGCGCGGCGCCTTTAAGAGCGGCAGGGCGGGGCGCGGCTCCTTTAAGGCGGCGGCCACACTCCGGCTGCGTGCGCGGCGGGTGCGCCGCCGCCTCATTGGCCGGCCGGGCGCGTGCAGCGTCGCAGCGCCTTCTTCCGCGCCTTGTGCGTCCGCCGGCGAAAGGAGTCCCGGCGCCCCGCCTCCTCCCGGCCCCCCACCCCCCCTCGCGGGGCGGGCGGCGGAGGGATCCGCGGGGGGGGGGAGCGGGAGGGAGGCGGTGCTGCGGCCGGCCGGGATCACCTTGGCGGGGCGGCGGGGCGGCGCGCAGAGGAGCGGCGGCTCTCGGGGAGGACGGGCGTGGGGCGAGGCTGGGCGGCGGCAGGTAACGGCGGCCTGAGGGCCAGCGGGCGGCGGCGAGCGAGCAGCGGTACGCGCCGCCGCCATCGTCGTCATCCCCGTTCCCGCCGTCGGGCGAGGGTCTCCCTCAGGCGGCGGTTGAGGGGCGGGGGAGGGGGCAGCGCGGCCGCGGTGCCCCCTGGGAAGGTAGGGGTGCGCGCGTGCGGGGGGCTGGCGGGGCCGAGCACGTGGCGCGGCGCCGTCCCGCCCAGCCGCGCTCGGGGCACCCCGCCCGGAGCATCCCGGCCGCGGCCGCTCCGCCGGGCACCGCCGCCCTCCGCGGGGAGGGGGTGCCGGTCCTTGAGGCGGGGTACCGGGGAGGCGTGGGGGGGGAAAGCGTGTGGCCCGTAGCGGTGCGGTAAAACGGTGCGCGGGGCCCCGATTGCAACATGTCGCCCGGTTTCCTGATGGCTGGGGCTGAACCGGAGTCTTCTGGGAGGCTGAGTCAGATGGAGACGGAGCGAAGCGCTCTGCCGGCCCCCCCGTAGCCCTCCCCCCGCCTGCGCTCACGTAAGAGCCGCGGCGATGCTCTGAGCGGCATTAGCTGAAATCAGCGTACGGCTCACTTAACTCACCAGTGATGCTGCAGCCTCCTTATTCTCCACCCCCTGGGAAGAGAAGGCCCCTTCTGAATTAATCTTCTCYCGTAATTATGCCTGCCGAAACACGTCCGATTGATTTGGACAGCCTCTTGAACTGTGAAAACCTTTGAAACGTGTTTAAACCTTCTCTGCAGGGCTAGCTGGGCATGAATAGTGCTTTTGTCGGTGGACAATGACAACCTCCCGACTGTCTCCTCAGATTAATAAAAGTAGACGGCAAGCTCTAAAAACCTGCTTTGTTCTGATAAGGCAACTAGTTATCGGCGAGGCCCAGGTTAACAGAAATCAGTGTTTCACGGAGGTTTTTGTGATGTTAATGTCTTAACTTTCTGGCTATCTGCTCCTGTGAAGGGCTGCTACTAATTGTGACTTGCCTTGGCCTAAAGGTTGGGAGACAAAGAGGGTTTTTGGTTACTCAGATACCTCACGGGAAACTCGAGGGCTTGTTGTGCAACCAGGAGTGCTTAATTAAAAAACATCAGTCCTAAGCACAGAATTTTATGCCCGACATCCCATTTGTAAAGCAGAATTAAGGCTAATTTAGAAGAGTTAAAGTTTGGTGGCCTATTGGGTCGTGCTGATGCCAGCTCATTTCCAAACCGYGACCAGATTAACGAAGGCCCGTTCTGCCGAGGCAGGAAGCTCTGCTGCAAGCCACGTGTTCGAAGYGGGGACTCTTGCCTGTGAAACCCTTCCGAGAAACTTTACTTTCACTAGATAACGAGCTTGCAGAGACTGTGGTGCTTCCTGTGAGCCCGTTGCTCGAGCAGCCTGCGTTTTTCTTGACTACCTACTTCTTTCTCCACCCAAAGCTGTAAATTTTACAAAAACCTTAATTTATTGGCGTTAGCTGGAGTGATCCAACACCAGTGTTAACTCCCTTTCCGAGCTGATAATTTAATGTAATCCAAACAAAATGTTTCCCAGGCTGGCCGGACCACGTGCTAGGCCTTTATCTCCCGGGGGAAGGTGGTGCCGGGGCTGCTGCAGCGTGGGGTGATGGATGGCACGTAGGGAATGGGGCTGCAGTACCGTGTCGCTGCCACCTGCAGCTGGGCGCGCAGCAAATCTCCATCCTGGAGCTGGGGATGCAGCAGAGGGATCTATACTTCCACCTAGAGTTGTATTTACATTTAAACACCCCCCCCCCCCCCAAACCTCCTTTATTTTATAATGCAAAAAGGATTTTTACAGTTCCCTTGAAGGCAGCTAGGTGGCTTCTGCTGGTGTGGGGCCAGGCTGAAAGGCTCCTCATCCCGTGTCAGAGCAACACGCTGCAAGGTTAAGCCGGTAGGTGTGCCTGCACTACAAATACCCTCGAGATAAGTCCTTCTCGTCGCCAAACATCTGATGCTCGTCACCTCTACTCGCTTAATTTTTTTGTTAAGCCTCTTGTATGCCTTTGCCCTCCAGGGAGGGCRGGCTCGGCTAAGGCAAGGCTAATCCATCTGACTGTAAGGAAAGTGCTGATGTCGCCCAGTGCTGTGCAGGCTGGCCTGACCTTCCTGGCCCCCGTAACTCACTTGCCAAAAAGCCAGAGAGACATCTCTGTTGCGGAGCTGTGGGTCTCTCCTCCCGCAGAGCTGCGGCTCGCTGACGGGGAGAGCGTACACCAGCCGGGAGCAGGTGGTGGCTTCTGGGTCCCGTCCAGCATTGCAGAAAAGAGATGGCATTTTGGGGAGGCCATCTTGTACTTATGTAACGGGGCGATGCCACCTCCTGCAACAGCCACTGAGGGGAGAATGTGTTGTCCTCCTTCTCTGGAAGAGGGGTTGACAAGCTATGTTAAAAGCCGGCTTCACTGCAGAGATGGATTTTTTTGTTGTTGAGTACCTTTAGCTTCTGGAATGAACAAAGCTGATGTTTTTCAAGGCTTATCTTGGGGAATCTGAAGGCCTGCCCGGTTTCATAACCCTGGCCTTCTCAAATATAAGTGCTAACTCAAACCATTTCTGCCTCTGGCCAGGGACACTGGGCGTGAGCAGCCTTGTTCTGCAGCGTCAGTGAGGTTGTGTAAGTGAGGCTGACCAATAAAACCTGAATCGTCACCCACCATGAGCCTGTTTGCTGCCTGCCTGCAACTTTTACAGGCAGTAAAACATCTTTGTCCGGCATGGCAGCGGTTAACGCCAGTCCTGCCTGGGGACGGTCCCTGTGAGGCCTCGCCACTGCAGTTTCCACTTCCCTTTGTCACCGATAACAGCAAAGGCTTGGCCCAGGGTGGGGGTTGCTGCTGCCTCTCCTTTCTCCGTCCCCGAGGGCAGATCCGGAGGTGCCTTGGATTTAGGGTTTCTCTCAGCCGACCACAGGATGAGCTGGCTGTAGTTAGTCACCTCGCTACTGCAAAACCGGTTGTCCTGACGGCTCTTTCTAGAATATTCAAGAGCCGGGGAAATACCAGACATCTTCAGGATGCCCTGCCTGAAGCACAGGCAGCCCAAGTAATAAACTTGGGGATTTAATCGTTACTCCTTGAGGAAGGAATTTTTCAGTGCTGGAAACATTAAGGCTTTGTAGGGTATTGCTTACCCCCCTTCCTTGCTCAGCCCAGACTGAGTGCTCTGTGTCTTTGGGTGTCCCTGAAGTCCTTGCTCCCCTGCTTGTTTTTAAAAAAAGCAAGTCTGGAGTAGTGGGAAATGCCAGACATTCCTGTTATATTTATAAGACTGGTCCTTCCAGTAGAATTCAGTCGATGCTTTGTAAATACGTGGTAATGGAAGGCAGRAGGAAGTATTAAGAAGTGTAGCTTGTCGGTAGCGGGGTACGGTGCTGCGGGCAGATGGGTGTTTGGGATACTTTCTGGCTGCTGCGTTTCTGCCTTCGCCCCTGGACAAGGTCAYGGTGTCTCTGATTAATTTTTCTGAGCTCACTGAACTGCTGGAAAATCTTGTGAAGGGGATTCTGACTGTGAACTTCACTCTCCTTTTTCTTTATATATTTATAAAGACTTTAGGGSGTTTAAAATTATATTTGCAAATGACTTGAGTGGGTGGGGGATTTCCATGAGATAGGGAGAACTCACCTGCCTATCTTTAAAAACTTCCAAGTCACGCTCTGGATGCAGTTTCTGTCTCGGGATCCCGTTGTTTCGTATTCTGCTTGTTCCCAGAAGCTGCGCAGACCCACTTGCCGGTGTGTGTGGAGGCGATTTCCCAGCAAAGGCTTATTCTTTKTGGCATCTGGAGGAGCCGGCACTGCTCCGCAGGTGTCGGAGGATGCAGCAGCAAGTGTTAGAGGGCTAAAACACAATGTTTCAGGGCTGACCAGTGGATTTTCCTATAATAATGGGACTTTGTCGGGCTTTTTATGTGGGCAGACCTTCTTGTACTGACTCCGGTGAATCAGCAGCTTCTGGCAGGGCTGAGGGAAAGGAGTCTTTGCCAGGACAAATTATGGTTTTCACTGGCCTGACTCCTTTATGCCGCATGGGAGCGAGGCGATGGTGAGTCAGGGCTGCCTGCGAGAGGATCTGCACGATCTGCACGTACGTGGGGAAGGTCTGCAGAGCCCAAGCGGCGGAGGGGAGGAGTGTCGGCGCGAACAGAGCCTCTGCAGCACTGGGCAGGCACGTGGCAGGCTGGCAGGGGATCTCCTTGCCTGTTCCTTAGAGGCATGGCTTCGTTCTGGTCAGCCCTGCTAGCTTTGACAAAGCTTTTGGGTTTATTAGTGCCTCTGTTTCAAAGCTGAATACAGTGAGCTAGCTGGTGTGTGCAGCTAACCCCATTTTGTGATTTATTGGGGTTTTTTTTGTCTGCTTGGGGCAGGCAGAACAAAACAACCCCCGCTCTATCCCTGCCTTTAGCTGAGCATTAGCCCATGTTTCTACCAGCGCCACGCTAAAGGCATATCTTACAGGTGAAGGCAGCTTATGCTGAAAGAGCAGCCTGCATTGAATATCCCCTGCGTGCCCAGGGGATGAAGTTTGAASTCAAACCACTGTTTGAAGTCACAACTAGTGATCTGCCCATGCTAGTAGCCACCACCTTACATCACTCTCTTACCGGAGGCTTTTTGAACACTGGCAATCTAGCCTGGGCAAGTCGAAGAGGACAAGCAGCTTTTAGTCGTCACTGCTACTTGAGAACAAAATTATTGCAGTGCGGCCTGAGGTGCGCAATTAAAAATGCCCGGGGGCACCAGCACTGCTGGGAAATGAGCGTCTTCCCATCCCAGTGGGCAGTTAAGCTTCAGTTCGGCTTCCTCCTGGGATTGCAGGCTGTTCCTGCTGTTGTGGGGATGCTCTAGTCCTGTGGAGGCAAGCAGCCTGAGTACAGAGAGGTTTTTTTATCCAAGCTTTGAAAAACAAAACAAAAACTCCCCAGTTTTAAACCTTGGGGTGGTTTTCTGCTGCCCTGGGTGAAGGGGAATGCAGGGGACGGGGGAGACCCACAGCATCTTCAATTTGAAGAGGGACCTTSAGTGTGTTAAAGAAATCTTCAGTCTATTACATGTTCTCACAGGTGGTGTGTTTAATCAACTCAAGTCTACTTGCTTGTACAGGCTTAAAGGGTGGGTTTTAAGCTTAGGCAGACCGTGCCGTGATTAGGTGCTTCTCGGCAGAAGATTGCCTGTGTAAGAGGGTATCTGCAGTCACGCTAGCGCCGATCTGCCCCAGTCCCCGGTTGCGATGGGAAACGCAGTTGAGGCCTGTAGGAGAAATGACTCGAGAGCTGGGAGGGAGGAGGCAGAATCTCTGCCTGCACACTCAAGTGCTTGAATTTTGTTGCGTTGTGTAGCTCCAAGGGAAGACTGGCAATGAAGAGAAGCTATGAAGGGAACTTCTGCATAGAAGGCAGGTGAGCTTTGGGTGGTGGACGTGGGGGATGACATGGAAATAGAAGTGTGTCTTGCCTGTATCTGAGACTCTTAAGTAGGAACATAAAGATAGTTTCACCCAGTAGAGGCTTTCTTGTTACCTCCATATTCATCACGTGGGTGTGTTGGTGTCTGCTTGATGAGCAAGTCTGGGTGATTCCTAAACCTGGCACCGCTTTCTTCTCTTCTAGACCCAGGATTCCAGTGACGATGTCGAAGCACCACGATGCAGGGACCGCTTTCATCCAGACCCAGCAGCTGCACGCTGCCATGGCAGACACCTTCCTGGAGCACATGTGCCGCTTGGACATCGATTCGGAGCCAACCATTGCGAGAAACACTGGCATCATCTGCACCATTGGTAGGCGATTCCTAGATAGGAGAGAATCGCAGATGTGAACCCCTGTGTTGGTGAAACTTGTTAGGGAAATTGTGGTAAGGCTTCAGCTTTCATCCCTTGCCAGGGCTGAAGTTGTGTGTTGAAAGAACATGACTTTCCCATGTCTGCCTAACCTGTGTTACTGCTAGGAGTGAATCTGGTAGCCAGGGAAATCAGAACTGCTTAGGTTCTGCTGCGCTCCTCAAAGCGAGTTAAAAAAACCTTTGCTGCTGTAGAGGTGAGCTGCTTCAGCGCTGAGCAAGTCTGTATCCATTATACCTTTTCTCTTCCACATGAGACAGCCTGGCGTGTGTGGGTTATCTCGCTATTTTTATAAAGTTAATATTCAAACTGTTTCTTCCTCCTAGGCCCAGCCTCCCGCTCGGTGGAGAAGCTGAAGGAAATGATTAAATCTGGAATGAATGTTGCCCGCCTCAATTTCTCTCACGGCACCCACGAGGTAAGGGTGGGGTCTGAGCTGATACGGCCCCAACTGGGCTGTGTGTGTGTGTCTGCTGACCCTGTCTGTCATGGAGGAGGGAAAGCCAGCTTAGTCCAGACCAGCCTTGGTGTGGAAAGGCGAAACTTAGCTCTGCTTTTGGGGAAGGCATACTGGTTGAACATACTGAGCCTGTGTAATTGCTTATAACATTTAAATGCACTCTCTGAGCTGTTTTGAAAGCAGTTCAAGTTGGTTCCACACCCTTCTCTGTAGCAGGGAGCCAGGTAACTGATATTTGACGCTTGTGTGCCGACTGCTTGCCATGAAATCCTTCGGTTCTTCCTCACATCCTGCCGTTCACTGTACAAAGCTGCTGCTTCTCAGTTAATAGCAGAAGCCAAGAATGTTTGTCCCTGTTCTGCTATGCATCTCTGCAGGACTACACAACTATCGGTTGCTTGCCTTGCTTCTTGTTTCATTGCTGGGGGTTTTGCAAGCAGGTGGTCAATGAATAACCTTGTCTCAAAAGAAAACTGTTAGTAATTTGAAGTAATTACTGTGCCTAGTTGAAAGAATTGAACTCCCAGGTTTGCTCGGCTAACCAGCTGCTCCAGTTGTATTCCTGGCATTCATGAGGTTAGCACCACAGTACTTGGGAGGTGGTACGGTGAGCTTATAAGAACGACGTCAAAAGAAATCAACACTCTTCATGGCAGACAAGCCCTTATTGATATAAATAGATGAGATCCTCAGCAATACTGGAGCAGCGAGGATCCCGTTCCAGGTTGCCTAGAATGCCACCCTGAGCTGAGGTTTTTTTTTTTACCCTGGCTGCCCTCCAACTTTCAAAATGTCAGACAGTAGCAGCTGTAGGTGGCTTTACTTACTGAACCGTGAGCCTCACGGTGCGTAACAGCTTGGCCTCTCACCCCGGTGGCCTTTAAAGGCCACAGGGCACTGTCCAAATCGAAAGGTCTGATGCTTAACTGTGGACAACCATCAGACCTTGACTAAATACCCTGGGGTAGTGTCGGTGCATAGGCTGCAGTTAGCAAAATCTGCCTGGAGAAGGAGTAGCATGCAATAACTCTGTCTTTCAGTAGCCAAATCCTGCAGCTGGGTGGCTCGGCAGGGAGTTGGTGGCCAGGCTGAAACTGGGAATTTTCACACCGTTACTGCCCAGCGGAACTGCTGCTGTGGTTTGCGTACTAGTTAGCTGAGGTCAAGGACGGGGACTGTGGCTTTCTGCTTTGGGTGAGGTCTAATTGCGCATTTCATACAGATGAGGTTAGATTACAGCAGAGTCTGGTCTTGCTGTCACCTCCTGTTGAGTTTGACTATCAGCTGTAGCCAATCTTAAGTCTGAGTCCCCTCCTGGTTCCTCTAAAACACTCCAGTTTCCACTGAAGCCCCAAAGAGTTTTCATCTGTCGTGAGCACTTTGGTTCTTGTGTCCACCCTAAAGCATTCAACAGGGCTTCAACTTTAACAGAGGTGCTCTAGCACCTGGCTGCAACCCTTTATGTAGAAAAAAAAATTGCTTTTACTTCCAGCTCTGCCTGCATTCCTGTTCTGCATACGTAACTCTTCAGGAAGTCAGACTCCCTAACAGCCAGTTAGTCATCAGTATCAAACTAAAAAYGAAAAAATCCCAGGTGACTGGGACCAGATAAACGTAATAGCACCGTTCAGGTGAGTTTTCTGTACTGCGTCCATTTAGGCTGCGGTGCATGGGAGGGTTGGGGTCTTCTYAGTCTGAACTTGCACACTCGATCAGTAAACTAAAATAATTTTTCCTGCTCTAAAGAGTTAGCAGTTGCGATGCATCTCCAGCCGAGAACGTGCACACGAACTTTAGCACAGCTTTTTCTGGTCCCACCTTCCTGGCGCTGGATTATTGTCCCCATAATGCTGAAGTCGGTGTGCGGCGTTGTGTTGAGGCAGATGGGTGGTGGTGTGGGGGGAGCTGGGTGTTTCCCGGTCAGGTCAAACGCCGCCCGTCTGTGGCACAAAGAGGGGAAAGGGTATTTCTTATCTGCAAAAGTCTGTCAAGATTTACACAACTTGCAGTCAAGGTTATCTCTTAATGTTGTTCAAACAAGTAAAGTAAACTGATCTGCTGGTCATCTGAAGCTCGTTTGAGGTAGTTGGGATGAGAGTTTCCCTGCAGAACTGTCTATCCTGAAACTGGCAGCGTTAGCGAAATGCTCTTGCAGACATGAAAGTGTGGAAGCTGGGTGCATGGTGCTGGAGTCTTGAACTTCTGGCTGCAATTGCTTTGGGTCTCGAAATGTAAATACTTAAATGGATAACATCCCCTTGGCAAATCCTTTATCTTYAGGGGAAATTTAAGCCAAAGAGTTATAAACAAGCTTGTCCATCTGCTCGTCTGTGGGACTGATAAAGAGGGCTCAGGCTGGAAGTCTGTGGGGGAGTCGGCAGTACAGAGAATGGCAGCTTCCTTTGTGCCCTGAAGGGAGGAGGAGAACAGCCATATGTGGCAGTTGCTTAGCTGTGACATTCTTCTGGCATTCAGGAGTCTTTCCACGCGTGTGCAGCTGCCAGTGCTGCCGATGTTCTGCCATGTTGAATGGGCAGGTGTTCAGCAAAGCTTTCGGAAACGTTCTTCCTAAAGGCCTGTGGTTGGTGGGCCATCTTCAAATGGCAAGTGTATGTCCTGATGGAAAATCACTTCACCCAAGTACCTGGGCTGTCTCCTTGAGTTGGTCTTCTGGGATTAGAACTGGGGGCACCGAAGGCACAGCCAGATAACTGTCAGGCTCCTCTTTCATGTGGGGAAGGCCTTTGTATCCTCACGCTCTGCTTTTCTGGAAGCTCAGTCCGAATTAAATTTTCAAGCTAGAACTGAAATGGAGCATAATGTGAGAGCAGAGCTGTCAGCTTGGGCAGTGTTTGGGGTGTGTAGTCATCTTTTTCATAAGCGGTGGAATAGAAATGGCCTGAATGTTTCCATCTCTTTTTCCTTGCCAGTATCATGAGGGCACAATTAAGAATGTGCGAGAAGCTACAGAGAGCTTTGCCTCTGATCCCATCACCTACAGACCTGTGGCTATTGCACTGGATACCAAGGGACCTGAAATCCGAACTGGACTCATTAAGGGAGTAAGTTGCTGGTTTTTTTTCTTCCACTTTTTTCGGTGCATGAATCTAGCTACCATGTTATGCCTGTGGCCTTTTCCAAAAAAAAAAAAAAAGTCTCTAGGAAACGAGGTAATGAACCACCTACCAAAAGTTTTGATGAACTGCTGCAGGCTGGGAGGTGGTTGTGTGCTGGTTTTTACTGGTTTTGCTGAAATGCACGTTTTGACATGCAGAGTGGCACAGCAGAAGTGGAGCTGAAGAAGGGTGCACCACTCAAAGTGACCCTGGATGATGCCTTCATGGAGAACTGCGATGAGAATGTGCTGTGGGTGGACTACAAGAACCTCACCAGGGTTGTAGAAGTTGGCAGCAAAATCTATGTGGATGATGGTCTGATTTCCTTGCTGGTTAAGGAGAAAGGTGTGTAACAACCGTTCCAGCTATGCCTGTTTGKTTTTTTCCTCAGAACATACTTGTGCTTTCCCTCCAGTAGCTGTTTTTTAGCTTGCAGTTGCGTATTARAGAAAGGAGTACGTGGTTCTTAATGCTGTAGTGAGAATTTGAGCAAAACTTTCTCTACTTCAGCTGGCAAGTTTCCAAAAACTAACTTCAGCTGRGTTTCACTAGGCTGTCATCTAAAACCCCTCTTCAAACTTAAATGTGTGGTAGGGACATACCAGTGCTCATGATCAAAGCCTGTTTAGCTAATTCGTACTTTTAATGCAGGATTTAACTGGTTTCACAGCATAAACCCTGAGTTCTGTGGTTAGAGACAGAACTAGCTTCAACTGGTAATGYAGGGGCAAGGTTAGTTCCACAATACTCCCTTTACAGTGCTGCCTAAACTGCTCTAGCCTCAAGGTATCACCTCCAATCCCAGAGTGTGTAGGGAGATGGAGGTGAGGCTTTTGAGGTGCTCAGTTTGGTATYCCTGGGCTCCTGTGTGCAGAAATGCAACCTGGTGGCTTTTCTGGGGAGGCAGTCCCAACCTTCTGCATGGAACAAATGGTATCTTCTCCAAGAACAGCGTAGAAGTGTTTTTAAACCGATCTGTTTTGTTCCCATGGGTAAATTGCAAGCTTGTGTGTTACATAAATTGCTGRAGAGAGCAGTGATGTGCTTTTATCACGTGCAGTCGCTGTTGGTGCTGCTGCTCTCAGGCAGGGAGGTGGTGTGGGAGCTGGCAGCGGGGAGCTTTCTGGTAAACACTGACCGTGGGAACACATCTGTTTCAGGCAAGGACTATGTCATGACGGAGATCGAGAACGGTGGCATGCTCGGCAGCAAGAAGGGAGTGAACCTGCCTGGTGCTGCAGTTGACCTGCCTGCAGTCTCTGAAAAGGATGTTCAGGACCTAAAATTTGGTGTGGAGCAGAAYGTAGATATGGTATTTGCTTCCTTCATCCGCAAAGCTGCTGATGTCCACGCTGTCAGGAAGGTGCTAGGGGAGAAGGGAAAGAACATCAAGATCATCAGCAAGATTGAGAACCACGAGGGTGTGCGCAGGTGAGCTTTGCGCAGCTGACACTTCAGGTTTGTCACCCTGGATCAATGGAAGAACACAGCCCCTTCGCGCTGTAGTCAGGACTCCTGGTCTCTGGCTTGCCAGCAGCAGCAAACTTACTGGTCCGAGTAACGGTGGTAGTGCAAGCCGTTAGTTAATACCATGTGTGTGGGACTTCACATAGCTGCAGTATGAACAGTAGGTGGTGTCACCGACACATGCCCTGAGCTCCTGGGGACAGCGTCACAATCTCCCTGCATCCCTGAAAAATCTGTGATATTTTTTGTAGTGAGTGCGAGTTCAAACTCGAGCAAACTTGCTGTTCTGGATGCARTTAGTGAGCATGGGAATCACCAAGTCTGTGACAAACTCAGACTAAAATATCTCAGATCAACTCGTGCTCCCCTCGATCTGTCTTTGTATAGCTTTAGAAAGCTTTATATAGCACTTTATATGTGCTATGACTTGGTCTTGTTTTTCTTCCTCCTACYTTGGCATTACAGGATACCAAAACGGCACGTGGAAAGCCTGTGTGCCGACAGCGTATCGTGCTCCAGAGCAGTGCTCCCTTTCAGAGGGGAAGGACAGAACAGAAGGGAAGGTGCTTTGCAGAACAAATAGGGTAACAAACCTCTTCTCTTGCTGTCAGGTTTGATGAGATCATGGAGGCTAGCGATGGCATTATGGTGGCCCGTGGTGACCTGGGAATCGAGATCCCTGCTGAAAAAGTCTTCCTCGCCCAGAAGATGATGATTGGACGCTGCAACAGGGCTGGCAAACCCATCATCTGTGCCACTCAGGTACTCGAAACGCAACACTAACTCGTAACTGCCAGAGTCTGGCAGGGAGCAAACGTCAGTAACTGTCATGGGTTGATGGCGTTTGCTAGAGAGTGAAATGCCAAGAGCAAAGAGGTTTTGGTCATAGCTGAATAGCTCAACTTGAGGCATTTCTTTAAAGATGCGTTTGGGATCTTCCCCAGTAAGGTTACRGGACCTTTTTTGTGGCTGCTGAAGGTTTTATCCCTCAAAACTTCACGCAATGTGAGCCTTTTGGGCTGACTAAACAAGTTCTGGGAAAAAATCGCTTATGCTTTGCCTTGGCATCTTGTAGCAGCACATCTGCGTCTAACAGAGACGACTTGCTAAGGTTCCCAGGTATCTTACAAGACGTGCCGACACTGCAGCATCAGAAGGAACCGAGTAAAAGATTGATCTCATTATTCTGGGAGTTGCTAGTGAGGGAGGGAGAGCTGATGCTCAGCTTCAGTGGTTCCAGTAGGGATCATGTGCGACAGTCCTCAGGCACTGGGAGGACTGGTTTCCTGGGTGTACTTGCTCTGTGCACACGCTGTGGAAGCGAAAACTTTCTCTAGACAGTAGTCATCGGACAAGGTTCTGGATTTACAGTGGCATATGCTCCTTCCTCTTCCTGTATCGCTACTGAAATGCAACTGAAACGCTGCCTCAGGCGGTGTTTYGTGAGGAAATGAGTGATGTTGCCCGGTGGTGAGCTGCAGCGGGGAGAAAGCTGAATACCTGAGGAAGATAGGAGAGCTGGCCAGGCTTTGGTGTGTGGAGTTATACTAGCTCCTGGGAGAAGGAGGTAGGAAGAGCTAACCTCATGGAAAGCTGTCCTGTTTTCTGCTCTCTTCAGAGCGGGTGCTTAGGAGGCTGGTGGTGTTAGCTGTTCTGAGTTTACTAGCCTGTACRTATTGCATAAAGAATTTGAAATCTTGTGTTGGATGAAGATGACGTTAGTTGGTGCAGACCTTGCTGTTTACCTATTTCTAGATGAAAAAACCAACCCYTTAGATGCTAATTTGGGAACATGTGGCTGGATTTGAGCTTTCTGTAAATATGTCTAATGCAATACTCTGCTCTAGAGACCTCCGAGTTCCTTGGACCAAGCCCTGTGCTGAAAATTTAAATTGGAAAGTCAGAATGCTATGTCTGTGATGTTGTGTGGGTTAAATCTTCCTGGAAAAGGAGTAAATGTAGAATGGGTACAAAATGAAATGGGTTGTTTTTCTTGCATTAATTCAAAGCTGGTTAGGGACCAGGCCCCTCTCTGTCCTGTATCCACGGGAGAGCTCTTCTCCCAGAGTCCTTAGGCTGCATCCTGTCTTTTGYCCTATCTATAAGTATATTGAAGTCCACTAGTGAAAAAGCAGCTTGTTCCTTCTGCRGTGTCTTGATTTCTTTGGATTTGTTCTCTTCCAGATGCTGGAAAGCATGATCAAGAAACCTCGCCCGACCCGCGCCGAGGGCAGCGATGTTGCTAACGCTGTCCTGGATGGAGCGGACTGCATCATGYTGTCCGGAGAGACTGCCAAGGGAGACTACCCGCTCGAGGCTGTGCGCATGCAGCACGCTGTGAGTACTGCCTTTGCTCTGGCGGGGGCCTGTCCTGCAGGTGGAAGTAGCAGTACTTCCTTGCCCTGCATCTTCCATCTGAGCCAGGCACCTGAAGATCTAAAWGTGTCTGGTGCTAGGTGGCAGCACCTAGCAGTCCAAAGTGATTTCTTTGTTCACACTGCCATTGTGGGTGTTTCTTTACCTAGCATGGTGCTGAGGGCCTGCAACCTCACTTTGTGAGCTCCAAACTATTGTCAGGCAGACCTGAGAACTGCTCTGCAGTGCTCTGAAATCTAAAACTTCAGATTTCTCATATTAATTTTTGTTTAGGCCAGGGTAAGGGGGTTTTTGCTGTTACCTTGGTATGAGTTTCTCCAAATGCCCTATTCATTTTGGCATATAAAATGCCTTAAACTTCTCCAAGGTCAAGGAGCTGCTTAAGCAGTTTATCTCTAGATAATAAACGGTATGGGCTGACTCCTCTGTGGGGGAGGGGGCGGGGGAGGCTGGTGAGTCTGATTTACAGCGCTGTTGCATTCAGCACCTGGTGTGCTTGGTGTTGGGGGTGTTTGTTGCACGAGTACTGACAGCACCATATTCTTACATGCCTGAACTGCCAGAAACCTCTGCTCTGCTTCAAGTTCACCCAGCTCGCATTTCAGCTGATTAAAAAGCCTGATGTCAAGTATCYGCAAGTGTTGTTTCTCCCCAGTTACTAGTGCTGTGAATCACAGCAGTGATAACTCTCACCAGTTTTATTTSCAATTCAGGTTATATAGATTAATCAACTCAGTGTTTGTTTGCAGTGCATTATGTAAATATCTCTTACCTTTACCTGGTCAACRTGGAGTGGTGGTTTTTGCACGTGGCAAATGCAAAATGACTTGATAATTACTGGGCAGTGACTGCTGGTTTACAGGCTGAGCACTTAACGGTGCACCTAAAAGGTTCTTCCTCAGTTTTCACCCCCTAAATCACTTTGAGGATTGACTCTCTACCAAGAGTTGGAAACTTGCTGCAGCAAACCTTACACCTGGGTTTCCATTCTGGCATTAATTCTTAGACTCAGACATGTTGTATTGTACCTGTAGCCTGAGCTCAGGATCCATTGCATGTGCTTCCCTCTTCCTGCAGACCTGGGAATAGTGGTGTTCACTCTGCCAGGCCGCTGCAGAAATACTGAAGGTTTTAACCCTCTGTGCAGAGGAGCAAATACAGATTCACTTTATTTAATGCAACATGGCTCAGGCAGCAAGGTGCCAACTCTGTGATGGTAGGAGCACATCCCCCTACAGTCAGGATCTTTCATCTGAGCTAATTCACTTGGTGTTAGTCGAGAGAATCCCTGCCCAGCAATAGTGCCCTGAATAACCACGGTCTGAAAATCTGCAGCATGGCCAGAGCAGATGAGTATTTCCATCTGAAGTGGCCAAGTGGTCATAACAGGGAGAGAGCACCTTCCTGTGGTAAAGAGTGGCTCCTGTATGCATTCCCTGGCCTGAAATGGGTATCAGTTTGGCTTTATATATTTGTTTATCCAGTGCTGCTACACGAGCATTCCAAGAAAAGCTCCCTCTGGTGAGGTGCAGACAGCAAACATGGGCTGTGACGCTGAGAACGATCAGGGTCTGCGCTATGTCCTTGCACCTCTAAAAGACTTGACCTGYCTGTCTGTGACAGCTTTGCTGGGACTCTGCAGTGGTTTTGCCTAGCGATCCCTTTCCAGCTAGCCTCAAAGAAACGAGCTTGCTCTTCAGCAGCGGGCCTCTCTGTGACAAAAATGCCACGTGACTCGAGTTTAGTAGCAAGCTTCCAAATATTGGGCAGGCTTGTGGGAGTGGGCTTCCTTCCACTTCCAGTCCATGATCCACAGTTGTCTTCAGATGCCACCCTGGCCATGCTGTCTGACGGGACCAAGGTTTAAATAGCTGCTCTGTTTTCCTTTCTCCCACCTCCACCCTGGTATCTCCCCCTGCGTACCAACTGGAAACCCTCTAGCCATTTCTGAGTAAAGCCAGCTGTGACATGGAGTTAAGAACTGCTGTGCCCTCCTGCAGCCACTGTCAAAGCAGACATGTGTATACACATATTCTCTTAACAACTGGGGAATGCAGGCTTCCCTCTAAACTCAGGTTCACTCTGCATGTTATGCAGAGCTGCCTGCCTTTGGACCAGGAGCTGAAGATAAACTGCCTGGCTACCAGCTCTTGCGTTTGGAGTAAGTGTTTTGAGGCGAATACTTCCATTTTATCTAACAGCAAGTGTAAAGCCAGCAGTAACAAAACTGACTGCTTTAGGACCAGAGTTGGCACTGGACTGCTGTTCCTGCCTGTCACGTGTCCTGTTATTTTTAGACATAAGATACTTATCAGTTTAAGCCAAAGTAGTTATCTGCAGGAGAGGGATAATTCCTAGCATCCCATAAAATAATTCATTAACACTAGAGTAGCAAAATTCTTATTTGGAAGGGGTCTAACTACGAAGCTTTCACTATAATGGCACTTCARTCTCTGCTTAAACATCAACTCCTCATGCTTTGTGTAGTGGCTGCTCACTTTCTGGAGTAACTGGATGAAGTTGTCCTTGAAAAGATGATCAACCTTTGCATGCTTTTCTAGTCGCTGCAAGCCTTCTTTATCGGGTTGTCAGGGGCTAATGCAGCCTTCTCAGATGAGAATTGCCTTTAAATGTGAGTGATTCCCAGCATACTGGGATGAATAGATCACTGAACTTGTTGCAAATGCTGAACAGAATGCCCTTAGTTGTGCCTCTGTACCTCTCGCCGGTCCAAGTCTGGCACTGTACAAGCACCCCAACATACATGTTGTGACAACCCTATAAGGCAGACTTGTTCCTATGTATTTCTCTATTACCAAAAGGGAAGTTGGTATAGCACTTGGAGGTGAAACTTTGTTGGCTCTCAAGTTAAACTAAATTTAATGAAGCTGAGAGAGACAGTCTCCCAACTTCAGGGGTGATGTTGAARGTGCATTGCTTGTGTGTTGGCTCCATGAAGACTGTTCCAGCAGCACTGTGTGGTGTTGGGAGAGTAGGAAGGGGGGGCATGGAGCTACAGAGATTTCCTCTTGAGGAATTGCAGGCAGGACCATCAGCAGGCTGGTAGATGGCATGAGGATCTCTCAAGGAAGTAATAAGCAGCYGCAACAAAGCGCGGTCTGACTCTGAGCTGGAGCTGGCTTGCTCTGGTCCTTGAAAAGCAATCTGCGTTTGCCTGCCCTGAAAGGACTCCAAAACGTAGCAAGAATGCCACCTTTGAAATGCCTGCCCGGTGACCAGGGGCTGCCAGTTAAATGGTGTGGTGGACCAGCCAAGCGAGGCTGTGGCATRTTAGACTGGGTTGCATTCGGCAAACTCACAACCTGAGAGCCAAAAAGAGTTTCACAGCGTGACCTTTAATATCCTCTTGCATGCATTACTATGACGATTAAGCAAATTAACGTGATCTCATGTTACTTTGGTATATCTTTCCTTCTTTTCTTTCCTCTTTTCTCCTCCTTCCCTCTTACTCGGGCCTGCAGATCGCTCGTGAGGCTGAGGCCGCAATGTTTCATCGTCAGCTGTTTGAAGAAATTTTCCGCCTCAATGTTAACAACAGGGACCCTGCCGATGCCATGGCAGTAGGCGCAGTGGAGGCCTCTTTTAAGTGCTTAGCTCCAGCCCTGATAGTTCTGACTGAGTCCGGCAGGTAGGGTTCAACTTGGTGCCAGTTGATCCCAYGAGTAAAAACACGCTCCATTCTAACACTGCAAATATTTAGCAAGCAGCTTGCTGCTACGGTATCAGCCTCGCATAACCGCTGCAGTCTGAGTTGAGCTCATCTCTGTGGCAGGGAGGGACTCCAGGTAGGCAGGAGCAGAGCGAGAGTGCCTGGCAGTTGGCATGAATGTCACCTGAGTGTGGGCTCGGCAGGGTGAGGTGACTCAGTAGGTGCCACCGATTCAGAAAAGAAACCTTGAGAATCAAGTGGTTCCTCTATACTGCTGTGCTGTTTGGGTGGCTGAGCGTTGCAGCCATCACCCCAGTGCGTTGAACTAAATCTGGGCTTGCTAATTGGTAACTCGGTGTCAAAAGCTGATGGTATTTGTGTGACACCTTGCTGATAGAGCACCTCGCCTTACCCTGTGCCGCCCCGAGCGACTGATGTGAGTGTTGTCTTCCCGAACGCGTGTTGCTCTTATAGATTGCCCGGGAGGCCGAAGCCGCCATCTTTCACAGGCAGTTGTTTGAGGAACTGCGTCGTCTGACTTCCCTGAACTGTGATCCCACGGAGGCCGCCGCTGTTGGCGCTGTGGAAGCGTCCTTCAAGTGCTGCAGCGGGGCCATTATTGTCCTCACCAAGTCTGGAAGGTAGGAGGGGACAGGTTCCCTCAGGTCAAGCCCACTTCATGACAGGGTGGGGGAAGGAGACTCGCAAAAAGATGGCTTTGAAAGACTAGAGCTGTAACAGTGAAACCTGGGTTTTGGCAGCGACCGAGAGCCCAGGCGGCCTGCCTGCAGTGCTGGTTCCTCGGGAGATGGGCAGACGTCTGCACGTACGTAACCTCCGAGTTCCTCAGCCTGTCTCTGCCAGCGTGGCATCAGCACCGAGCCCTGGCTGGAAGAGTCAAGGGAAAATAAGTGTTGCAGCTTTGATTCAAACTTCTTGGCAAGAAATCCTCGATTTAACAGTAAGGCAGAAGTTCAGTGGATGCAGAATCTAATTTTTATTTTTATTTTTTTTTTAAATCGAGGCTTTGGCCTTTCATAGTAGCATCCAAACTATAGGTCCCTCGCTGAACTKTTCAGGCATCAGCCCTGCTTGCCTAAGCCTGAGGGATTGAAGAGGGACTGCTTAGCATAGAATTGTTAGGGAAACTGAAAGCGTTGGAAATTTCCTCTTACAGGCTTCCGTATGCCTGCCTGCCAGTAATCTGACTGAACAGGCAGGCATCTGGCAGGCACCCAGCAGCCAAGTGCTGCCTGCACTCTCAGGTGAGCTCAGTGCCTTGGCTGCAGGTGAGAGACAGCAATGCAGACGCGCTGGAACTATATAGTTTGGGATTTCTGTCCAGCGAYGGTGACAACCACTGAGTAGAGACTCGCTCTTCCAGTTGTGGAGAGGAAGCTGAAGCCTTGCTGATCAGCTTTTTCATCTAGGCTGCCCACCCTCAAAGCACGTCCAACCATAAGTCTCAGACTGCTTTCTGGAAGAGAATCTGAATTTCTTGCACTGGATTCGGACCAAAGCAATAGTGCAGCAGCAGAGATGTCATTATATGTGCTGGGCATGGTCTACCTGAAGAACTGGACCATCGGTGAATCCTTCACCCAAATTTACAGCTTAAAATGATTTGAAACAGCCGCTTTCTGCAGAGATGAGGAGTGACTATAAGCMCTGAGTTTCTGGATACCCTCGTGCTTCGAATGTTTCTTTGTAAAAGGCTCCAGTCTTACACTTGACCTTTTCAAAGCGATTTGAACTCTGATATTTAAATATTTTTAGGTGTGTATTCTGTTTACAGCCTTTGAGTACCTGGGTCTCCTAGAGCTACCAGGAGGCTTCTAGGACAGCGTGGGAAGGATTGTCTGAGAGTTGGTGTGTGTGTTTGGGTGCTTCGAGCAGACTGCTACTGCCTACTTTAAGCAGCAATCTGAGTACTGCTGAGCTTGGCTCCACTAAACAAGGCTGCAAAAGCTAGTGGAGATACTGGCATACTCATGGAGCTGTAAATGTCAYGGCATTGCAGGTTTAATCTCCGTTTATTTGCAGATGCACTCTGTAAGCAGTGCCCCGGGAAGGGGAAGCTGTAGTCCCCACCCMGTGTGTGCTGCTTGCTTTGTTAAGGCATTTTAAGGATTCTGTGCCCAACTTCCGGTATAAATTTTGGCCTCAGTTGCATTTGCTTCCCGTTGGGCGCAAGAGCAGAGCTCTGTGCGGAGGAACTGGCCTGTTTGCTGGCTTCAGCAGGTGAACGTGGCTGGGAGGCAAATGGCTTCCTCCTTGGCAAGCTTTGGGTAGCGCTGCTGGCCTGAGCTCTTTCCATCCCATAAACAGGGAGCTCCTCAAAACAGAGGGAACTTGCAGGGACCCCCACTGAGATGCCGAGGACTGCTTGCAGAGGCCAGAATAAATGGCACTTTGCCACCTTAACATAGCAACAGAGACAAATAAAGGCTTGTTTTCGGGACCAAAACATGCAGATGGCACTTCCTAAACTTGGAGGCGAGGTGATTTTTCACCACGAGGCTGGAGTTGGGCCTGTTGCCAAGGCACAGCCTTTGGTGGCGGTCCGCCCAGTTGCCTAACTGGGAATTCAGCAGAGCATCAAGCTTGTTGGTGAGCTTGGCTCTCGCCAGCAACTCCTGTGGTTGTCCTCTGTGTCCCGCCAGGGATTTTGTGGAGCCCTCCAGGGTGACAGGCAAACCTCGCTGCTGCTTGTGCTGCAAGRGGAGGTGCCCCTCTGGCTGTCCACGAGCTTCCTCGAGCTCGCTCTCGGGCGGCTGTGCCTGTAACGTGGTGCTTCACCTTGTGTCTGGTCTCCTTCTAGGTCAGCACACCTGGTGTCCCGGTACCGCCCGCGGGCTCCCATCATYGCTGTGACCCGTAACGACCAGACGGCACGCCAGGCCCACCTCTACCGGGGCATCTTCCCTGTCCTCTGCAAAGAACCAGCCCACGACGCRTGGGCGGAGGATGTGGACCTCCGCGTGAACCTGGGCATGAATGTTGGTGAGTGACGCCCACCAGCCTCACCTGGGGAACGATCTGGTGGGATGTGGTGGTCCTGAGCACCTCAGGTGGTGCTTTTGGGGTTACCAATAGGGACCGGTGACAAAGGGAGAGGAACTGGCTRCCTGTGTAATAATGGTATCCGATTGGGAAACAGGGGATGGCAGTTGCATAAGCACAAATGCATCCGATTGGGAAATGGGACAGCAGGTTTGTCACAGCTGCCTTGAAATAGGTTCCAGCAGAAAACCAGGTTGGTTTTAATGTGGTCAGTGCTTGAACCTGAGAGGCAAGAGCAGCCCGGAGCGGAGTGACTCCTTTCTCCRGCCCCTGTCCAAAGCCTGTGCTGTTGAATTTCAAGCTCTGTGTTGCAGAGGAGCCCAAAGCAGAGGCAAAGGGTCCAAGATAGGTGGGCAGCAGGAAGACAGGGTCTTGATATCAACCCAGAGCCGCAGCTGCTGTAGGACAGGCTGCCCCCCKCACCTCGGTGGCATGGGGAGTGGGTGACAAGCGATGTTCCCCCTGCGGCAAGCTGACGGCGGTGGGACCCGAGGTCCAACACCTCCCTCTCTTCTCTCCTAGGCAAAGCGCGTGGGTTCTTCAAGAGCGGCGACCTGGTCATCGTGCTGACGGGCTGGCGCCCCGGATCGGGCTACACCAACACCATGCGCGTGGTGCCAGTTCCCTGAACGACTGACTCCAACCAGCAGCCACCTTCCTCCTCCCTTCCCCTCCGTTCCCTCCCCCCTTGCGTTAGACCAGCCATCGCTTGCGATGTTCTCCTTGTCCCTAGAGCGGATGTAGGTTGCTAAACACCACCCAGTGCAGCAGCAGCAGGGGGAAGAAACCTTAAATCACTAAAAAAATATACTTGAAGTGTTTAGTTTTTTTAAAAACCTCTCCCCGTAGTGAAGTCCTGCCCTGATGTATGTCGGAGTCAGCCTAGGAGGTTCCTGCATGCTGCCGGGACTCCTCTTAGCCTAGTGACTGTCCTCAGGGTGYGAGATGTCCCTTCCCCTGCCCTGGTTTTGGGGTGATGGGGAAGGGGAGATGCAACGTGTGGCCAACGGTTCCCCTGTAACCCTCCTTGCCCGAGGCAAGCTGCTCCTCACCCCCCTCCCGTGCAGCCAGACGCGGTCCCAGCCAGAGCCCTCCCCACAGACCAAATCCAGGGCGAATCCAGCCCCTCTAAGCTGTTATTTTCGGGGGTGGGGGTAGAAGAAGGGTGTTGGCTCCCAGCGTGCTCCACCTCTGTGCTAAGGGCGTCCCGTGCTCCCCTTGCAGCCTTGTCTCGTGTTAGTCGTGTTCCCCCCACCCCGAGCCTTCCCCCTCACCCCGCACGCCGGGCCCCCGGGCTGGTAGAGCACAACTGTCCATCAATAAAGAGAAGCTGAAGCACCCGCCGGCCTGCCCCGCTCCT
>JASVER010000048.1:7080324-7229466 GCA_030449065.1 Oceanodroma leucorhoa
CCCCCCTCACTGAGGGGACGAACCGGGGCGGGGGGCAGCCCCGCCGCTGCCCGGCCCCGGGGCCGCCGGTTCTGCCTGGGGGGGGCGCTCCGAGCCCGGGCGGAGGCTGAGGGCTGGCCGCGGGGCTGCCCCGGCCGTTCCCCGCCGCGGCCCCCCCGGGGCTCGGTGCTGGGCGGCGGCCGAGCTCTCCCGGCCCCTCATCGCCCCACCGGGGCCGCGAGGGGACCGAGGCCCGGCTCTCTCCGTGGCGTGGGGCCCTTAGAGCGGCGCCCAGTAAAAACCAGTATCCTGGGATCTGCTGGGACCGAGGCCTTGGCTCTCAGCCTGGCTGGGGCCCAGGGACAGGCGGTTCCCGGGGGGGGGACGGGACCCCGGGGGACATCGAGGGGGCCGTCCGGGGCGCGGGGACCCGGGGGACACGCACGGCTCCATCTCTCCCCGCTTTCCTTGACCTCCTGCCTCTCTCCTGACAGTGCCGCTCGGGACCGGCCGTTCCCCTCCAGCATCCTCGGCGGTGGCTCCGCTCCAGCAGCCAACACACGGGATTGAAATGACCTTGAAAGCCAGGAACAAGGGCAGCTCGCCGGATCCCGCCCGGGCTCGCTTGGGCCGAGGCAGCCCGGCCGCAAGTGCCTCCCTCCGGCTCTGATCCTTGTTTTTTTTTCGGGAAGCGAAATCCCTTGGCTTGCTCTCTCCTGCTTCCGCCGCACGCTTCCCCCTCACTTGTGCCGGCAGCRGGGAAGGGATCCAGCGAAAATCAAACGCCGCCAGAGGGGCTCACGCCGGACCATTTCCAGGCCGGATCCCAGCACTGCGTAAGGGAAGGGAAATGCTGATCCACRGGGAGGGAGAAGCACTGGGCTTTGCCTGGCAAAGCTGCAGCCCAGGAGAYGAGCTGGGGGTCTCAGGGAGCCTGCACAGGCAGGGGTGGGGGTGTCAGCCCCGGTACGGCGGGCAGGGGGTCGGCAGGTCAGTGGCAACGTTTTCCCTTTGCTGGGGACTCCTGTGCCCACCCAAGCTGCCTCATCTCGGGGGCTCCACGCTCTGACTGTTCTTGCTCCGCTTGTAGTTTGGGACASTCGGGATGGCAGTTTTCCTGCAGGAGCAACTTCTTGCTGAAAAAGAAATCCTTGAGCAGTGTGATGSTTTGAGCTGCTAGAAAGTGTTTTCCTCCCCGTGCCACCACTGGAAGCAGCCCTTGGCAGGGAGACTTCCCCATCAGCTGTGCCTGGAGCCCACCCTTATCTTACTGTGTGCTCCCGAACCCCGGATCTCCATCCCTGCAGCATCTGGGAGCCGGGACAGAGCGAGATCTGGAGAGGGGAGATGAGGCAGCTGCTGCGATGTCTCCGCTGGGTCTGAGGATGCTCCTCACAGCCCCCAGACCCTCCCTGGAGCAGCCCTGTGTCAGTGCTGTGTCCGAGGACAATCTGACCTGGGACTTGTCCCTGGTGGGGACYGTTAAGAGGGAGGGAAAATCGGGACAGGACCATGCAGTGCTTCCAAGTGCTCTCCAGCCTCTGGCTCTTCTCGTTTTAGGGGATTTCTGTGTGTTTGGTGACTTCGGTGGGCTTTCTCGATGCCCTTGCCTCGAGCAGGGGGTRCCTCTCCCCGTCCCCCCGTGCGGTGCCTGTTGGCGTCAGCCCCGGTTAGGGCTAAATCCGCTCTCCCGGATTAAGCGGCACAACCGCTTGGGGATTTAAGGAATGACGTGGGGGAAAGCTGGAGCGGGCTGAACTCCGGAGAGGGAGGCTCCGGAGTGGGTCGGAGCCCCTTTTCCAGCATGGGGACAGGGGGGATGAAGGCTTTGATGCCTCCATGATACGAATTTTGGCTTTGGGGCAGCATGGCATCATCTGGCAGAGGGTTTTTGCGGTGTGGGGCTGCCCATCCTGAAGGCATGGGGTGTCCGAGGAATCAGGCAGGGAAGAAGCCTTTTGGTGCGATGCCAAGGGATGTTATTTTGGTGCTTTGTGTTGGCAGAGTCTCCCTTCTCTTCCAGACACATCCTTTGACCTGAGCTTCTCCTAAAAMAACCCCACAACCTCGGTGTGTTCATCCGGTCGCCACAATGCTCGGGCTTTGGGGCCGCGCGGGCAGCTCGTTTACTTTGCAAACACCGGCTGCAGGGATCCAGGAGCTGTTTCCCAGCCTGGTCCTAACCACGCGGCACCGGTGACTTGTGTTCAGTTTTTCTGCAGCCCTGCGTATGTGCTGCCTCTTGAGGGAGCATCCCCSGTGCCTCCGGCCGGGATTCAGCCTGGCTCCATCGCATCGGGACAGCGTTTCGGTTGGGCCCTCGAGGCTGCAGGAACACGGAGGCTCACGCAGCTTCGACTCTCAGACCACTTGGGTGACAGGTTTYGGGGTGCAACACCCCCATCCTGGTTCTCCCCGAGACCGTGGGGGATTATTTAGATGGGTTTCCCTTCGGACAGGCCMCTCGGAGCAGGAGCAGGGTGTGTGTAGGGAAGCATGGGGCAGCGAAAGAACCCCTCTCTTTATTTAGGAAGCAGTTTGGGATGGCTTSACTGCCGGGGCTCTGCCGCACCGCCACAGCATTGTCCCTGTGGGCACCGGRATGCGCTCCAGCTCCGCGCTTGTCCTGCCCGCTGGCGCTTGTCCTGCCCGCTGCCGTCCTGCCTGTCCCCCACCTGCTCTGGCATTGCCCCCTGCCYGTGGAGCCGAGCTCTCTTCCCTTGAATAATTTCCTCTCCGTAGGTCTGGTGGCTGTTTGCCGGCTCTGCCATGCCGCCGGAGCCCATGGATCACTGCTCTGGCATCGGTCCCCTGGGACTGCACTCTGCTTTGGCTCTCGGTGCCAAAAGCGCCGCGGCACGGCAGTCTCTGGTTGCGGTTTGCCGAGGGCGGAAGCGTCACCTTTCTGGCCCGCCGGGTGATAACCTTCCCTGCACGGCGCTGGGAGCGTGTTTACTTTACCTGTCGTGGCCGATAAGCGCCTCTGATAAAACTCATGATAGTAAATAACGGGCTTTAATGGGAGGGGAGCAATTAAAGGAGGGAGGTGGTGCCYTCGGCACAGGCTCTGCCCTGGGGAGGTGGTGTTTGCTGACCCGGAGGAGCAGACCCTGGCCCTCGCTGGCCAAAATCTCCATCACCCCAGGGAGTTTCATAGACCTGTGATTTTTCCCATCCCAACCTCCATCTCTTGAGGAGGAGAGGCTCTGCTTTGGAGGGTGTTACCTGAGGCAGCGGGGAGGGAGCCGCTGCTCCTTGGCCACTCGGTTGTGAGCCCCGGGGAGTTCCTGGCAAGAAATGCCCTTTTTTTTCCTCCACGTGACTTGAGAAATCGCAGAAATATTCTTGCTGTCCTTGAGCAGCAGAGATACGAACGTCTCTGTGTGAATGGGGATTGAAGGGAATGGATTTACAGCTCCGAAATGCATCTCTCCCCTCTCTCCTTTCTCCTCGGGGGCTAACGGGCTTCTCCTTGCAGCGCCAAACCGATGCATGAAAAAGCAGCTCCTCTGAAGAGCCCCGAGCCCATGCATGGCCGTGAGAAACTGGAGGCATCGCATAAGGAGAAGAGTTTGGATTCCCTCGATGGCAGGTGAGGAGCAGCGTCACAGCAGGGTCCCGGGGTCTGCGCTTGAGTATTTGCTCTTTTTCCTCCTGTTTCCACCTCCTGCRGCATCCCCGCTGCCTCCAAGCCCCCAACTGGGAGTGGGCACAGGGGGTCCCCTCTTTGGTTTTGCCCTCAAATATTGGGTCTATAGAAGCAGGGAGGGGAGAGGGGTTTGGGGAAGGGGACCGGTATTCCCACTGCTGAGGTTGTTGGGAGGATTTCAGTGTCTGTGTGGTTTCTCTCTTCATCTGCCTGTGTGGTGAATGTGGATGGACGCCCCTGTGCACGGCCAAAGCTGGGTCTGTCCTCCTGCCCCGGTACATTCCCGAATTCCCGTCTGTGCTTTCCCTGGGGAATCCTTGACCTGGCAAAGCTGCTGGGGGCAGCTCTGGGCTCTTTCCCCCGGTGCTGGGGTGCGTTTTGGGTGCCAGCACCCCAGTGCTGGTGCCTCCACTGGCTCGTCATCAGCCTGATGCCAGACAGAGATCAGCCTTCTCCTGCAGTCGTTATTTAACCTCAGCAACATCCAAAATGTGGCTTCCCAGGGGCTCTCTTTCGTCCTCTATGTCTTGCCATGTCTCTTCTTGCAACACATGTTTTCGGGAGTGGGTGAGAGACCTGGGGCTCTTCATTTACCTGATTATTATTATTTTTCCTTCCAGCCTCCACCTGAATGAAGCCCTGAAGGATGAAGACATCAAGAAATGCCACCGGGAATTGGTAAGTCTTTGGCTTCGTGAGCGAATGGGCTGGTTCCTTGTAGCCTGACCCCGGCCGTTTGACATGGAGGAACCCACCCAGGGTCTCAAATGTGGGCTGTGGGAGCTGGAGGTGAAGCCGCGGCAGCTCCTGGGGCAGGGCAGAGGCTCCTGCCTGCATTTTCAGGGGAGCCGATGGCAGTTTCATGTGGCCCGTGATCTGCCCYGCAAACGCTTTCAGGATTTTCCATCCAGAGCAAAGGAAAAAGTGGAAATCTTGACTGCAGGCAGCTCTGCTCCCCTCCGTTTGAACCTTCTTGTTTGTTCAAATCATGCCTCAAGTAGAGCTTTTTGGTCTGTCTACAAACAGGAGATGCTGTGGAAGAGGAAGGAGCGGAGGGAGGAGGCGTTTTGCCTTTCCCCGTGAAGAAGACGGAGGAGAAAAACATTTTGCCGATTATTCAGAGGCATCTGGGAGGGTTATGGAGTTGGCAATGGGTTTGTGCTGGGACCAGGGGGTGTTTCTTGGTGGTGGCTTGGAGGTGATGCCACAGTCCCCCCCCCCTGTGTCCCTCCGTGTCCCCCTGAAATGCTCCCTCCGGCACCCCCACCGTCCCGGCGTCTCTCCAGGGGGGTGTCTAAGCTGACCCCAGGTGATGCTGAGCCTTGATCCTCTTACGGCCCGGCTCATCCGGTGACAAGGTGCGCGGAGCAAAGGTGACCTTGTCACGGCAGGCAGGAGGGCTCTGCCTGCGGTGCTGCCTGCAAAGCAGCCTGGCTGCCCCGGGGCCCTTCGAGTTGTGCTGGATCTCTCTGCATCCTGGCAAAGCGTCTCGTCCCTCGGATTCTGCGTGGCAGCCATCGCCGCCGCGGGGACGGCCACATCACCGGGGAGCACCCCGAGGTCTGGGGCACTGCCTCCTCCGGCGCAGGGGGCACGAATSTGCCTGCGCTGCCTTACAGGACTAATTGAGTGGATTTAATGCAAAGCGTTGGAACTGCTTCGGAGCCTTTAACTTATAGACGGAATTATTTAAGGGTGAACCTGCCGAGCCTCCTGCCGCAGCTGCCGGCAGGCTTTGAAGAGGCACCGGGAATATAAATAGCTGGATGGCGCGGCGCGATGGGCGCAAAGCAAGTGTTGTCACCGTGCCCTGAATAAGGGAAGAGCTCGAGGAGGAGGCGGAGAGAGACCGTTGGGCAAAATAAATTGCCTGCAGATGAGCCCGGGGGAAAACCGGCTCCTCGCAGAGGCTCAGCCTCCTTAGATAAACTCTAGATATTAGGGGAAATGTTTATTTGTGAGGATGGCACAGCACTTGCTGGGTGCTGGGTCATCCGACCCTCCTCTAGCCCCTCGGCTCCGCTGTCCCCAGCCTGGTGGGAGCCCGCTGCGCCGGTCCCGGGTGCGGGGAGAGAGAGATACTTTTGCAGGAGGGTGGGTTTTTTTTGGGTCTCCTTATCAGCAAGGTCACCGGATAACTTTGCTTCATTTTCAGGCCGCTAGCAAGTACAACTCCCAGTACCACAAGCTGTTCAAGGACATCCCGACGGAGGAGAGCGTACTGAAAGGTGGGTGGCACGGCGAGGGCCGGGCACGGGGGCAGCAGGATCTGGCACACAGTCTGCCATGCCCCTCTCTCTGCCTCGCAGTCTGTTCCTGCGCCCTCCAGAGAGACATCCTCATCCAGGGAAGGCTTTACATCTCCCCCAACTGGCTCTGCTTCTACGCAAACCTTTTCGGGAAGGACATCAAGGTAACGCGGGGGCCAGGCCACTCCAGTCCCGTAGGGCTCGTAGCCCAGGCTACGCCACAGCCCACTTATCCTCTCCCGCACCCAAACRCCACCAAAATTACCGTCAAAAGCCTCCGATGCAAAGGGAAGCACGGCTGTGCCTCCCCCTTCGATCACCTGCGGGATCTGCCTGGGGAAACCAAATATTGGTTTGGTTTAAAATTCTCTGATGCAAAACCTCCTACAAGCCGCAACGGTGTTTGAAGGAAGATCAAAGGTTTTGCGGGGGGAGATTTAAATCTCTTTTGGCTTTGCTTCTTGATTTACAATCTGATGTTTCCCCGTTAGTCTTGTGGCTGTCGGGGATCTTGGGGAGAGATGACTTCCTTTAAAACTGGGCTGAAGAACTGAATTATTTATATCAGCCGCTTTAAACAAATATCTGATGGAATTACAGGGTTTCAATGAAGTTATCCTGCCATAAATTACATCTTGCCAACCCTCCCCGGGTTTGCAGGGGGGCTCTCGTGATGGGTCTTAGGGAGACTCGCTGGACGATGCTTTGCCCGTGGCCTCGCTGTTTTAATCGAGTAGAAACCACCTCTGAACCGAGATTAACGCGGGGGGGGTGCCGTGACTTTTAATAAAATCCAAGCTGTCTCTGGGAAGCTGAATTCCCATGTCGCCGCTCTGCTTGGGGCATAATTACGCTGCGTATTAAATCTCCGCCTTGCGAAAGAAACTCCCTGAGCTCRCGCTSTGCCTGTCCCTGCCCGTCCCCGTGTCTTTTTGCCCTCCAGGTTGTGATCCCGGTGGTCTCCGTACAGCTGATCAAAAAGCACAAGACAGCTCGGCTGCTGCCCAATGGCTTGGCCATCACCACCAACGCCAGCAGAAAGGTAACACCGGCGCTTTGGGCTTTGGTACCCGGCCTCGCCGCAGCGGGGGGATGCCCTGGTCTGAGCTGGCTGTGATTTAAGAGCAGGGAATGAAGCGATTCCCATCCCTGGCTGAAAGCGCAGGCCGGTTGGGAAGTGAGCGCTGCTCTCCGTGCTGGCAGCCAGCCAGGGCAAACACCGCGGCTTTGCTTTTGTTTCTGAATTTCACTTTGTTTCTGGGCGAAGCAAAGCCCAAGTGAAATTCGGACGAGCCTGACAAATCCCTGCCAGGCTCAAATAAAACCTTTAAACTCCTTAAATGCAAGCAGGGGAAGGGTTTGGGCTGGTGTTCAACCCGAGCTGGCAGAAAACTTGGTTAAGGGGCTGTATTTCCAGCTTTTAAATCACGTTGGATGTTGTCGGCCGCAGTGAGCTGACGTCCTGCTCGGTGTGTCCGAGTCCTCGCCTGTCCGGGTGCTGCTCGTGGCAGCGTGTGTTGCTCTCCCTTCCCAGGGAGGGGGTTATTCCTGCGGGATTTTGGGAGGGGGTTATTTGTGCAGGGTTTTAGCAAGGGGTGTGACAAGGCAGAATTTGGGTGTTCAAAGYGGTCTGGTTGCAAGACTGCTCTGCCCATCACGTGGGCTCTGCATCGGGCAAGGTGAGTGCTGCTCCATGTCGCCTCGTGCTGATCTGTGGGGGCGTTTTCGGTCGCTCCTGGCCCYGTTTGCCACCGCATCCCTCTGTCCTGAGCACGGGAGGCCCCATGAGGACAGCAGCTGAGCGAAACTGGCCCCAAAAAAATCTGGTCCAGGTTTTAACAGGCTGCAAAAATAGCAGCAGGGAAACTCCGCAGGGAGATGCCTGCGGGGGGGACACGGCTCCCGAAGGGGGGGATATTCAAGGGCAGAACATCTCTGCCTGTCCTCTGCYTGTGGGGAACTGGACTCGGGATGGGGGGGAATCTCTCCCGGCAGCTTCTCTCTTTCGCTTGCAGTACATCTTCGTGTCCCTTATCTCACGCGACAGCGTCTACGACGTCCTGAGGAGAGTCTGCACGCACCTGCAGGTACCTCCGGCCTGTGTCCGATGGCACTTTGATAGCCACAAGCTCCCTTCGGGCTGTGTCTCGGGGTGCTAAGCTCTTCGCCATCACCACAAAGGCTTTGGACCGCTCCCAAAGCCCTCCCTGGTACCCTGCCACCTCTTCTYGGCATCCTTGCTCCGCTGCAAGGGTCGGGAAGAGGGGCAGGAGCCCGCTGAGAACGGCAGCACTTCATGACACCATCCCTTCCCCCCAATGCAGGGGACCGTCCCGGTGTCCCCGTTTCGTAGTTCAGAATGAGGGTGGCTGTTTCTGGACTTGCTCCTGAGCATCCCGGCGGGGCAGAGCCCGTCCCTGGGTGTCGTGTAGGCGTCCTGTCCCCATGAGCCGCTGGTGGCCTTTTCTGGGTCATGGATGACGGAGGCAGAGCCCGGAGTTTCTGCTCTCTCCCAGGGCGTGTATATGAATTATTTATAATCTGGTAGTAATACTAGTTCTGCCACTCCGCACATTGCTGCCTTTTCCCCAGATCTAAATTTTAAGGGAATGAAAAATGGTACAAAGTAAAAAAAAAAAAAAAAATAATTTTGAATTAAGCCTGAAGGGGGAAGAAATCCATCAGCCCTCGAGCTGGAGAGGAGGGTTGTGGAGACCTCCTCTTCTCACTGCCTTTGAAGCACGTGGGAAGCGGTGCCAGAGCCCTGCCCTGCCTGGAAGGGTGGCTGCTGGGTGTGCTGGGGTGGTGATTTGGGTGACTCAGCCCTGTCACCAAACTGGGGAATTTATTCTTTGAAATGTGCCCAGTTTTGCCCAGATATTCCCTTTTTGTCCCCCCCAGTGGTTTATCCCTTCCACTGGGAGCCGAGACTGGTGCAGGAGCCCTTGCAGGAGCCCTCGGCTCAGCCATGGCCCCGTAGGGTTTTCAGCAGCGGGAAGCAGCAATGCGGTGCCCTGTCCTCTGCTGGATGCTTTTCTTCATCCCCCAAATCCCTATGCTTGCAAATTTTAAGCAGCTGCTCTTCATAGACTCACCAGAAACGTCAAAATTCAGTTTTCTGGCTCAGGTTGAAGCAGAGGGAGGTGGTGCCCCAGCCGGTAACGCCCGTTTCTTTCTCACCTCCAGGTTTCGAGTAAGAAGAGCTTGAGCTTGAAGGAGCTGACGGAGGAGCCTGACACCGTGTCACTGGTGAGGGTCAGGGCAGGGAATGGGAGAGGGAAGGACCCCCATGAACTCGCGCTGTGGGCAGGAGAGCATCCGCCTGGCCCCCTTGGYGGGTTTAATGCCTTCCCGGCATGCTGAGGTTCGGTCGGCAGCCACTTGCAGGGTGCRGAGTCGGTCCTCTCCCCTCACTGCCGAGAAAGGTTGTACGAGGATGCGGCCATCGCCTTCGTAGCTTGTCCTCCGRGATCCTCGTACCCCGGTTTGGCAGAAATGGCCAGGTCAAGAGGACGATTTGGACAAGGCAATGACCCGGCTGGTTGGTCTTGGGGGTCTGTTTACCAAAACACTTCGGAGCGATGTGCAAAACGCTGCCGCTCCGCTCCCACCAGCTGGTGCTGTTCACAGCTGGGAACACGGATAACAGGCTGGAGACGTGGTTGAATTATCCAAAAACCCGTGGGATGGCTTGTAGCCAGGAGGAGAGGGAAAAGGCTGCTGAACCGCGGTGTGACCAAGGGAGCACGAGGGGCCGCATCCTGCTGCCTTTGGAGCGCGGCAGGGCTCGGCTCTGTGTCCCCAGCCAGCGGGATGTGTCCTCCATGAAATACGGGTGGCTGGTCCCTGTCTCTGCTTGGTCACGAAGCCGTKGGCGCTGCAGCCGTGCCAGGCTGAATGGGAACACTGAGCAGGGTGTCCTCCGTGGGCTGGTGGCCCTGTGCATCAGACTGGGTGCAGGAGGTGACAAATGGAGTGTCCCCTGTGGGCTGGTGGCCCTGCACACAGGACCAGGAGGTGACAAGAGGGATGTCCCCTGTGGGCTGGTGGCATCCCAGGGGTTGAAGGTGCTTTTCAAGGAGTGATCCAGGCTGGAGCATCTCCCGGTGCTTCCAAGGGATGTAGCCCTTCAGCAGCTCCAGCCCCGGGGACTCTCTGGCAGGGGAACCCCTCTCTGTGCTGGCTGCCACCCCGCTTGATTTGGTGCCTTTCCAGGGCAGGCTGGGACCGGAATGCTGAGCCACGGGGCGGGTGAGGCGGTTGGAACGTGATGGGTGACCGTGCTGAGCTTCAAACCAAGGGGTGAAGGAGGCGGCAGGCGTGGGGTGCGTGGGCAGGTCCTTCCTATGGCAGTAGGAACCTGTGTCCCCACGGGGCTGTCGAGGACCAGCTCCCCCAGGGAATGTTTTGGTTGTGCTGGTGCTCGATGGAGGTGCTGTAAGGTTCGAGTCCGAATCTGGCCCCACTGCGTCCTTGGCGCTGCCGGTTTCATGGGAGAAATGGCTGCTGGCGGCATGGCTCTCCCGGGGCTGTTCCCGCAGGAGGTGATCGTCCCCGAGGGCAAGTGGAGGAAGGTGTCACCCGCTTCACTGTCGCTGACGCTGCCGGATGCCGACTACCAGTGCATCCACCGGACTTCCGTCAGCAGCCTGAGTGCCAAGGAGAGCTCCTTCACCTCTGAGGAGCCCCTGGTTTCGGGTGAGGGCTGCATCCGACCCGGGGATGCGGGTTTGTGCCCTGCCCCGCACGTGGTGCTGGGCGTAAACCTCCATAAATAAATGTTCATCCATCCTCATGGAGGGGATTTYAGCCTTGCAGACGAGCAGGGTTGAGGCTGGGAGTCGGTGATGGGGTCTTGGGGRTGGAATGGGGTGTCCTGCCTGCGGTATCTGAGCCCTCGGCATGCGCCTGTAACGCCCATGCAGGCAGCATTRGCCCGCGGAGGAGGAATATTTGATGCTTGAAGGCTCCTGGTTGCTGGAGGAGCACGAGCATCTGCCCAGCGTCGCCGTGCCGATGACTCCGGGCTTGCATTTCAGAAAGTGCAATAAACACCGAGGAGGAGCTGGAGGTGGAGCAGAGCTGTGTGGCAGAGCTGAGACCTTCTGACTACCAGCTCCTGAAGATCTTCATCGTGCTGTAAGTGTGCCGAGGGCGGCYGCGGTGTGGGGAGGATGGGGGGCTACACCAGGAATGCCCGTCTCAACCACCGGCCACTGAGCACTTGCGCTTGTTCCTCTGCTCCCAGCATCTGCCTCCTGGTCGTGTCCTCCTCGTACCTGGCGTTTCGCATCTTCCGTCTGGAGCAGCAGCTCTGCTCTCTGAACCGGGACTACCTCTCCCGCGGGCACAGGAGGTGAGGGACCCTCAGGGACACTTTGGGGCAGGTGGGTCACACTGGAGGTGGAGGACCCGAGGGATGTGGTGCAAAGAGCAATGGCTCCGCTCCGTGACATGTCTCAGGGATGCTTTGTCCCTTACCCTGTGCCTGCTCTTGGGATGGCTGAYGGCAGACCCTGAAGYGCCATCCCCATGCAGTAGATGATCCCATCAGCTGCTGGTTTGAGTGACCAGGGAAAGCTCTGCTTTCYSTGAGACTTCCAGCCCTCGGGGAAAGGTTTCCTTGCGGTTTTGGGGCTGGTTCCCCGGTTGTAGGAAGCAGSAGGGCATCTTGGTGGAGCTGGGCTGCGCCCTGCGGCTAACACAAGGGGTGGACGGGAGTGGGTTCCCTTGGGCTGGGGACCCTGGGGGGTCTCTCTCCTCGTGCTCCTGGGGCCTGGGCACTGGCTGGGGTACGGTGCYTCCACGGCCACCCGCCCCATCTGATCCCGCTCTCCGCTTGCAGGTGACCGTTGCCCCCAGCGCTGGCTGAGGACCCACGCCGAGGCAGCGGCACCCTGCGTGCAGATCCCGGTGCTGCGTCCTCCCGGCCGTGGCTGTTGCACGTGGCCTGGCCTTCCCTCGGCTGGTAAAATGGGACCAAGTATCTTCTCTCTTCCTACTGGCACCTGCTCCCAGTGGTACCGCCCGGCTGGCTCACGGCCACCAGTGCCAACTCCCCRTCCCACTGGAATCCCGTTTTCTCCCCGGGACGCTGCTGCACCATAGCACCGGACGATGGCTCGGGGCTGCCGAGCAGTTGGACTTCCCCTTAGGACTTGCTGCTAAAGCGGGTGCCGGTTTTTATTCCAGACTTGGGTTTTTCTTGTTAAAAGATGACCTTGGGCTCACCGGGAACCCCCAAAAATGTGGATGAGTTGCTGCTGCTGCTCTGGGTGAAGCCCAGGCAGCGGCTCTGGGCTGAACCCACCTGTTTGTCCCCCTCTTGGTACCCCTGGGGCCGTGGCTGGAGGAATGRCCCCAACCCCAGGGGTCTGCAGGGACGGGGAGAAAGGGGCCACCAGCCCAGCTCTGCTGGGCTCCATCCTGGCCCCCAGCCCTTCTCTCCTGGAGCACCGGGGCATCTCTGGGTGCGTGTGTGTGTGTGTGTGTCCCTGCAAAGCACTTTAGGGTCCCCCCAGACCAGGCGTCCTCGCCGGGGGCCGCACSTGGGAACGGTGCCGGACCAGGGCTTTGTTAGCCCCGCTCGCCTCGTTAAGACGTCCCGAAAGGAGCCCACGGCTGGCACTGGTGAACGTCCTGGATCACAACGTGTCTGTGCCCTGGTTCGTGTTAACCTCTTCACTGCGCGGAGCCGAGTGCCGCAGGATTTATCCCGCAGGATTTATCCCACGGCCTCCTCCGGGAGCACRCTGGGGCGGCAGGTGATACCTGTGYGATTTATTTTGGTTTTCTTTCGTATTTTTTGGGAACTACAAGTGCTGATGGGGCCAAATCCCCCTGGGGAAGAGCTYACTGCTCGCGCCGGGCTCAGAACGGCTTTTAAATGAAAATAAAACCAGRATTTTCTAGCATGCCCCTGTCTGCTGCCAGCATCCTTGCGGTGGTGCAGGGCTGTGAGCCCCGAAATGGGGTACCCCAGAAYCTGGGCTGTCCCGGTGCCACTTTGCTGGCCACGTCATCAGGACGTGGATTACATGGGGACAGCCCCACCCTCGTGTGGGCTTGGGGATGGGTGGCATCGCCTTGTTCTCCCTGTGGGACAGCGCTGGTGGACCTGGGGCTGTGTGGCCCCCAATGTCACACCGCGTAGGGCAGGACAGGAGGGGTGCTGCGTGGCCCAGCGCCGCTGGGATTCTGGTGGTTGCTCAGCATCGTTTCTCCAGCACTGTCACCMTGGCCATGCCGGGGGCAGGGGGACACCAGGCTGGGGGTGCAGCCTTGGCTGGGGCAGGGGCACCAGGGTTGGTTTTTGGGGGACACCGAGGGCCAGGGATACTCCCGGCGTAGGGGACGGGGAAGTTTTTTCACTAGATGGCAGCAGAGACTGCGGGCTGTGACGCTCAAGCTGGTGGCAGGGCCACCCTGGGGACAGTGGGTGCCTGGCGAGGGTGCTGAGCTGCTGACCYGTCCTGCTGGGGTGGACAGGGTGAGCCTTCCTCCTCCTCCTTCTCTTCCTCCTCCCTGAGCATTTGCAACCCAAATCCCCCCCCCGCCAGCCTGGTCCATGCAGCAAAATGCTATGAAAATAGGTGAAATGCATGAAAATGGCCCAACTTGAAAGCCACAGCGGAGGTGGCGTTGGCTAATCAGGGACTGGGGTGGTGTCACCCCATTTTTTTGGGGAGATTTAGCACCCTGGGGTGCCAGGGGTGGTCTGTGGTTCGGCCACATTTCTAGCCAAGCTATCGAAGCTGCTTCTTCAAAGGCCCAGCATTACGGGGCCATCAGAGCCTTTGATTTTGCGGGTGACCCAGCAGATGAAAGGCGCCGTCCCTCTGCCGCCCCATCCCCGCTGGGGAGTCRCCCAGCTTGTTTTGCCGGTGCGGCTGCTGAAATGGGTTTGGAGGGTTTGGGGTTGTTTTCTCTAAAAACAAGTTGGTGCTCAATGGGTTCAACCTCAAMGTGGGGCTTATGGCCCCAAAAATGAGGTTTAGAGGTTTAGGATTGGAGTTTTTTTTTGGTCTCGTGTGCCCAGCCTGGTGTTTTTTGGCTGCTCTGCAGCACCCAATGCAAAGCAGGTGCGTGGGGTCCCTTGTCCCTGTGCCAAGCCCGGGCCAGGTGTGTGATGGTGGTGATGGCCACCTCGGCTCCTCTCRGGGCTCTCTGGTTAAAGCCAGTGGTGGCACAACCTGTGGGTGCAGTCAGCTGACATGGCGGAGGTTTGGAGGAGCCCGKGGCGAGCCCCCGTTGTGGTTTATGGGGTCGTTGGTGCTGGGAGCTGGTTGCAACGCTTTGGTTTTGTTTTCCAGCCAGTGTTTGCCTGCCTGGTCGGTGCGTGTTTGCTCTCCCGGCGACGCCCTGCTTGAGCTTATTTGCTTTTCTTTGTGTAAAGAARTGCCACGTAAAAGCCTCGGGTGCAGGAAACGTCCCTGGGTGCTCACCTTGCTGGCTCTGGCAGCCTTGCCCCGTTCCTTGGGGATGGGGACAAGGAGCATGGGGTGCCCTCTAGATGAGCACAACCCCTGCCCTCGAGTCCCCCTGATGCTTCCCTGGTTGGTCACACCATCCTGCCTTCCTACCTCCCCTCTGCCYGCGCTCCTCCCTGGCCCGAATCAACCCCTAAAAATACGATTAGGAGATTAAATCAGCCCGTATGGCCTCCTCGCTATCACACAAGGCGCTGGCAGAGTTGTCCCCAGGCTTGCTGACTCTCCAAGACCGATTTCTGCTCGGTTTCACCCACTGCAGGGCGCAGAGCGGCCGCAAAGGCGCTGCGAGACCCGAGGCTCTGCCGCGAGTCACAGCCCTCACAGCCGCAACACCATCGCACGAGAAAGCGTGGGGCAGCGGGAGCCACCGCTTGGTAGCGGGTACCGACACAAAAGACGGGATGATGTTGACAAGCACAGGGTTTGGTTGGAGTTTTATTCCGGACCCGGGAGAAAGGCAGCCTCCCGCGGTGGCAGTAAYGTTGCTCCAGCGAAGCCCCGGGTGAATCCCCTTCGGTGAGCGGCTCAATGCCATTTGGGCTCCATCTGAGAGGTGGAAGGGGTTTTCCAGGGACGGCTGGTGCTCGGAGGGATGCCCTGGCCTGCTGGCTGCCCCCTCATCTGGGCAGCTTAGGAAGGACGGGAATGACCCCAACCCTCATTTTGCCCCTCCGCTGTCCATGTGTTTGCTCGGGTGTTTTGGGAGAGCCTGGGCTGTGGCTACTTACCTTCCTCTCGGCAACAAGGGAAGTTTAAGACCCTCCAACAGTTCATCACCCTTGGTGCTGTGCCAGCATGCACACCGGTGGGGCTGGGCTGGCAATAAGATGGGTGAAGAGCTCTGGGTTCAAAATAATCCTTCCCCCTTTTCCAAGGGTTATATTTAGCCTGGATTTCCCTGATCCGGTTGGCGCGCTGGGGTGTGGTTGCTCTGTTAGACGCCACCTGAGCAACCTCCCCTTTGCTTCTCATGAGGTTAGCAATCACTCCTTATCCTGCAACGACATCTCATTTTAATTTTTAGTTTCTCCACTGCTAAGCCTGTCTTAACGAGAGGATCTGCTCTGAGATCCCAGCCACCATCCAGCACAGGAGGAGAAGTGTTTCGATTAGAAGTGTATTAAGGACTTCTTGAGCTTCAAGGAGACCGCAGTTATCTTTGGCTTTTATACCTCAAACTCTGTCCTTTTGTTCTTCCTGGTGTATTTTTTATCTCGAGTAACAGAACTGGTTTTGTGCTAGAGGAAGCAGTGACCGCCTCATACGCTCTGAGCACCGTGAACGCTAACGAGGGTTGGGGAGCGCTGACGAACCCTCCCCGAATGGAGACGACCTAAAATCGTAATGAAAAAAAAAAACTTCAAAGAGTGAGTGTCACTTTTCATCTCAATTAAGTTTCCTTTCCTAGGATTGGGTTTCTCAGCTTCCTATTAATCTTCCAGCAGTTCAGAGTCAGGTTTTAATTTGTAATAAGAGCAAGCAGGGGTGGGGGACAAAAAAAAAAGCTATCGCCATACAGCCTAGGAGGACCTATCTGAAGAAAACTGCTTTTCCTTTTGCCCCGTTCTTTAATTAATCGTAGCATTTCCTTTGGAGTCTCGTCTTTTGACATCGACATCTCAGCATCAGGTTTTCAGGGGTAAAAAATCCTTGCTGCTAAATCCTAGACTGCTCAAATACCACTAGCAGGAGGTATTTGGAACAGCAATGCCCGTAGCCAATTAAAGCCACCTAACGAGGGCATGTTGCCTGCTGGGCAAAGGCAGAGAAGTCTCTTTAGCAGCCCATTTTGCCACAGCGATTAGTGTAAAAACTCACCATTGAGAGGAGGATTTCTTTGAAAGCAAAGTGACTTTTCTGGTTAGACATTCAAAGGCCAGTGACTTCTAAGGGGACTAAGGCTTTTCCGGGAGAGAACAGGGTGTTTGGGGGGTGTAGCCATGCTGGAGGGGTTACATTCTTCTTCTTTGGGACAATCCTGCACATGGGCATCTCCCTCAGGCACTGGGGGTGCTGCCTCATGGACAGGGAAGGCAGTTTTTGGGGGGGCTGGAGCTGCATCTCGATCACTTCTGTGCCAGTTTCGTGACAAGAGCTTTCCACTCCGATCTCTTCTGCGTGATGTAGGAGGGAGTGAGGAGCTGCAGCAAAGGCTCCGGCCGGCCCCTAAAGTATCCCTGACACAGAGCCTCCGCGTTGCAGATGACGTACATCCCACAGTCATAGCTGTTCTGCTGGGCAGGCGCCTTCTCCTCCACGAAGGTTGCTTTGCCCCCTCTTTTGCTCAGGAAGGCGTCCAGCTTCCCCGCCACTTGCTTGGCGTGGACAGAGTTGCATTTACTGTGGGAATCGTAATGGGCGAAGCACTTTTTGTCCCTGAAATAAACCAGTAAGCTCCAGTGGGTGCCCCCAGCGACCTGGTTGGAGTTATCATTGATAGGCAAGAACACCAGCTTCTTGTGGAGAAGGTCCAGCGGTTGAAGGAATATGGCTATTTCTTCCTGACTAAGGGCACATTTAATGAACTGAGCTACTTCGGGGCTGATAAAACAAACCTGATCACTAAATTCTTGGAACTGGTGGTTGGCGAAGTACTCGAAGGCAAACCCGATGATGTGATCGTTAAGCCAGTTTGGGGGGTCCAGCAAGGCAACGTCCGACTGCCTCAGCAAACTGTCCATGTAACTGAGAACAACAGGGTCCATCCTGCACAGGTTGGGGCCGCAGCACTCCAGCAAAGTTCAAAAGCTGAAACACAGAAAGGGAAGATGAATTAAAGAATTACATCACACCTTGGACAAGATACAGCGCAACAAACATCTCGAGTTCCTTCTCAGCAAGCAGTGAGCAAAAGTCCAGGTTTCCCAAACGGATATTTGAAGGACCAGCATTTGAACTATCTGCCAGATGAGCAGATGGAGGACATGCAGCTCCTCATCTGCAGTGTGTGACAGGTTGTGCCGGGCTCTTCTGCTGCTCTGGGAGCAGTGTGTAGCTCCGATTAGATAAATGCTTCATCGTTATGATCTTAACCTCAAAGCAAAGTGATTTCAAAGCAGTTCCTGCTTGGGAACTGCAGGCACGCCTTCGGTTCTGTGCTTCGCACAGAAACCATACGTGATCTAGGAGAAGTCGGTTGGTGTTTTCGTGTTTCAGTGTTTCATCTGCACAGTGACAATCACTGTAATTCTTTGCATTACTGGTATTCCTTAAATAAAAGTCTTTTCAGGGCTGTCTGACAGGCATGCGGTCCCTTTCGCCTAGCAGATAGTGCCACGGCTCGGTGCCAGACGTATGACCTGTTCCAGGAAAACCTGCTGGCCCGCCAGCACAGGAGGCAAGGCGGCAATGAGTAAGGAGAAACAAAGCAAAACAAGATCACAAACAAACCAGTTCCCTACCGTGGGAATCTTTAGGACAACTCTCTACCTAGCCAGTAAAGACTTCAATAACACAAGTACCACCAAAGCTGGATGGTCCGCAGAATACCTATYGTTTTTTAGCTCAGGTTTTAACTTGCCAAAATTTTGCTCACAGAAGMAGCAAGCACTCGTGGGTCAAGATCCCTGCAGGCTTCCACTGGTGATGTCCACCTGCGAACAGRAGTGGCGGGTCATGCCAACCCACTCTTTCCAATCTTTTACTCTGTTATTTGTCCAGGCTACGTTCTTCCCTCTTAATCTGCGCCTGCTTTTTACAAATAGAGGCTGCTTATCCTTAAAAAGGTGCCTGGGAATTCAAGTAGACTGTAGCACCTGCTTCTCCCCACCAACATGTTTGAGGATGTACTCAAGGGGCTTCAACAGGTCTTCCAGGCAAGACCTCTCCTGACTCCTTTCCGTTTATCAGGCTATCCGAGTATCCCCTAATTCTGGTCTTTCTACTAGTTATATAATCCCTTCTCAGAAGCTGTTGCATTTGCTGCCTTCGCATCCCGGGGGATTAAAGTGTGTTTTAAGAAAGAGGTTGCACAGCATTCTAGGAGGTGCTACTCAATAGACAACACGAAATACTCGCTGCCACCAGACTAGGATTTAGGAGGAGATCTTCCAAAAAGAAACTGTTGATTTAAACCCCCTATATCCACCCCGGTCTTCCTTTTGCATCCCCCAGCCCAGGCTCCTCAGCTGCTGCGATGCACCATCAGCCCCCGACGCTTCTCTCCTTGCCAGGACAGGGCTAGAAACACCGCAGCTCAGGACAGCGGTGACGTGGAGCTGGCTTGGCCTCACCCTTTCCTCATCTGTGCCAAATGCAGTATGAAAACAACTTAGAATTTCTTAAAGCACCATGTGAAAACTAATAATGATAATATAACTTTAATATGATTTACTATAGATAAGACACTAATTGTCTGTTAATGATAGGGGGAAATAAAAAAAAATCAAGTGTTATGTTGTTTACATGTTAGGAAGAAGTAGATTTGTGCTTCTTATTGCGATGTGAATCATGAAAAAAAAATCCTTCCTGGCCAGGTATGCATAAATTAAGAGAGATTTATCTCTAAAAAATCTTGGCAAGGTCACATCGCATGTGACTTGTAAATAACCGAATGGATGAAGCATGCTGCATGTGTAACATGTCGGAAGGAAGGGCCGAGGTAGAGTATCTGGGGCTTGAAAAAGCTAATAACTATTTGTGTGTCGCTGATAGATCCAAGACATGCCAAGCAGCAAGAGTCACTGAAAAGGAAGGGGAGCAGTCATTGTTATTTATACTGAGCCAAACACAATGGTATTTGGACATGCTTCCTACGTTAATGAACTCTAACGATTTCCAAGTTTGTGGAGCAGATCCTTTGCAACAGCCTGCAGTATAAAAACAAACCAAAAATCTAAACTCAGTCCCAGCAACTCTGCAGCATGCCTGAATGTAGTCTTGTTTAAAGAGCTRTACATCCTGCGAGCCTAAAAGCGACCAGTTTGTGGGTCACTGCTGAAATACTTTTTGCACGTGCCCATACAGTGCCCCAAATTTTCCTTTACTGCCTGTTTTTTCTTCTTCRTCTTCTCCTAGAGATGTATGAAGTACAGCAAATACCTTTCCACTCAAGTCCAAACGGGATTACGGGCTAGGGAAGGAAGCGTGCGTCCTGTATTCTGTTAATTTTCCACTCTGCGGAAACATCGTTTGGTTTTTTTTCGGTCAAGGGAAAAAAGAAAAAAAAAGATATTTGGCAGCTTCCTACAGTCAGGAAGGGAGAATGGTTATAACAAATGCTTAATTGCCACTAGCTACTACTTTTAATTTTATTGCCATCTGGTATTTGTGAAACTGCTTGTGAGTTCTGCAGGATGACTCACCGCGTGCAGCGCGCAGCTTAAAGGAAAACCCTTCGTGGGCTCGGACGCCTTTCAGAGCCACTTAACATAAGCAGCAAGGACCAAAAAAGCGTAGTGGAGCTGTGAAAAGCCATCAGAGAGGCTGTTTTGTTTGGGAGAACCTCCCCATTAAAGTGAAAGATGAATCTGCAGAGAAACCAGGACGTGGATCTGAGCACCTCTGATGTTAAGGGGTGTTGAAATCCAGTCGCACATCGCAAGCAGCTCGGCTCAGACACGGCCAGGATTTGCTTCCTGAAGGCTCAGGCACACTCTGTTCAGAAGTTTTCATAAAAATAGGAATAAATACTGACGCAGGCCTGGAACATTTGYTGTAGGTTGCCAACAAGAGTCTTGCTCGTTCATTTTATTTGCATATTAGTAGTTGAAATTTGTACAAACTCTCTGTAATCCTCAGCTTCTCRGAGGGATATTCATCTGCCCCGTTTTGAGAGCTAAGATGAGAACACCGGGGAGAGAAAAAGGAGCATTTCAATAAAAATGTCAAGCCAACCAAGATGAAACCGCCCATTTCGTTTATAGATTTGAAAATGGTGCCATCTTGCACCAATATGGCAAGAAGTCAAGTTTCTCTCATCTCTAAGTTATAACAATTTAACAAATAAGCCRCCATCGTTAGCGTAAGTTTGATCCCTAAACTGATGGGACTCCGTGTCCAGGATGCGAGGCAAAGTCTGTGTTTTGTCATACTTGACAAAAAGACCCCAAACCTATTATTTTCACAACATTAAAGACAACTACCTTCTGTTGTAATTGTTGCCTTGCACTCTGAAGGCAGCACTTGAGAGCCAGGAATGAAACTCCCTAGTAATTGAGTGTAAATAGGCAGCGATGGAGCAAAGAGAGCATGAATTAAGGATGAATCAGATTCCTAAAATCTATTTTAATAAATTAAAGGTGCTAAGAACATCCAGAGTGAATATTTTAAGGTGCCACGTCACTAAACTCCTGTACCAAATTTAAAAAATATGGAGGTAAATACAGAAAGCCACCTGAAAGACAAATTATTCAGACTTCACTGGGGAAGAGCAGGAGGGACAGAGAAATTTTCGTCAGCTTGGCTGAGGTCTTTGGAATGATCAAGAGTAAAAGGCCCCACAATTTAACCACCAGACCATTCCCTTTTACTGGAAATACAGTTTTTAGACGCCATGTCAACGCTCTTAATGGTAGCAAGATCAGACAAGGAACATCAATTTCTATTTATCASCGTGAGCCGGGCTGGGCTACCGGCACCCGAGTCTCCGTACTTACCTGTCTCCTAACAGAGCCAGAGAAGAAACTCAAGCAAAATTACACAACTAAGCCAGAAATGAAGCGTACTCRTCTACTCTTTTGTTAAATATAAGCAATCTCTTTGTAGCCTATAGATTATAATTCCTGTATGATACGAGAACAGAGCCTTTGCGGGTTCARTAGGCCCTGAATGCCAGACTCGGAAGAAAACATTCATAATTTCTGAACACACACAATGCCTGAACCTTTCTGTTCCCGACAAATTCCCCAAACCAGACACGTCCAGCTGCTCTACACAACCAAACTCTGGAACCCTGCTTTGTTTCACAACGTCTCACGAGGCAGTAAACTAAAAGCCGAAGGAACTACACCAAATGCTACTGAATCAAATATGTTTCGCTCCCCAGGATGGGGTTTGCCAAAGCATTAAGTTTAACAGGAAAAAAACCCAGCGACCTGAATGCCTGAGGATGAGAGATACCACCAAGACTCTCCCAGAGGTAACGATAAGAAACCCCTCAGCTCAGATCAYCGAAATGATGTTAAACGGGACGTCGGTGGGTCGCATTCACCTACTTTGAGAAAGTTTATTCAAGAGAGTAGTGGGAAGTGCTGAGAAGGAATATCATTTGCCTGAAAGACCTAAAGGTCACAGGAATTCAGTCACAAGAAGGCCTTTGGGCTGTCGTTGCTCCGTGGAGACACGACCCATGGCGCCCGGGTGGAGGAGCGACCTGCTTGATCCCGAGCTTCTCCTGGCAGCTGGCCGTCGGTGCTGGTCGGGACCAGAGCATGCGAGCAGCCCCCCAGAAGCGCTCGCTTGTCCCGCTGCCACTTCTAAGGAAGTAAATGAGAATTAAGGGGAGAGGAGAGGAGAGGGTCCGCCCGGGCTGGAGGGACCCGGGCCGGCGCTGGGGTCGGGATCAGGGTCAAGGCCGGGCTGGGGAGCGGGGCCTGGCCCGGGAGCAGCCGGTAGCGCCGCTCCCTGCGAGCTCACCCAGGCCCAGCCGTCCCCGGGCAGCCCCAGCTCGACAGCCGGTGCCGGTACCGCGGCTCTACGTTTAACGATTTTAACCATTTTCCCTCAAAACGCGCGTTGAAGCCTGCGGGCCCGGTGGAGGCCGGCACAGATCCCCAACGGCTGCAGCCTGCGCGCCCACCGGGCAACGGCAACCGCCGCCGGGGCCCCACCGACACGGCTGCTGCCGTGGCACCGCCAGCCGGGCCGGGCCCTCCCCGCGCCGCCGCCGCTCACCTGCCGCCTCATAGCCCGCTCGCCCTCCGCGGAGCCGGCACCGGCCGGTTGCTGCGCGCTGCCGTAAAGCTGGCAGCGCCGCGTCGTAACGACCAGGCGGCCGCAGGGTGTGCGCAGGCGCGGGAAGAGAGCGAGGGGGCGCAGCCTGAGGGGCGGGGCGATAGGCGGGGCGATAGGCGGGGCGAGGCGCGCGCCTGCCTCYCCCCTCCCTCYGTCCCTCCCTCCCCCCGGCAGCGCGCGGGCGGTGGCGGGTGCGCGAGGGAGGCGCGCGCGGGCAGTCGGGCAGCGCCCGGGCGGCGGCGGCGGGAGCGCCCGTTCCTCCCCCGGCCCCCCCTCAGCAGCGCCCCGCGGGAGCCCCCTCAGCGGCAGCAGCGGGTGAGGGATGCGCCGCGCCCCGACACCCAGGTGAGCGGCGGCGGGGCAGCGGAGCGGGGCGGGGGCCTCCGGGTGTGTGTGTGTGAGGGGGGCGCGGTGCCCGCGGGCGGTGCCGCCGCTCGGGGCCGGGGTCGCCGCGTCCCGCTCAGCGTGAGGCGAGCCCCGTTGACGCGGCGGAGCATCGCCCGGTGCCGCCCCGGGGCCGGCGGGAGCCTTTGTTCGGCGGAGGAGGGCGAGTCCGTCCGGCGGCGTGGGGCCCCCCACGCCCCGCGTTCTCCTAGCGGGTAAAGATGGCTGGGCCCACGCGAGCTTCGCCCCCACGCGTGACCGACCCCCCGGTGCGCAGCGGTGCCCGGGGAAAGCAGCGGGTGCAAGGTGTGGGACGGCTCCTCGGCGGCCGGATCCCGTCCGCGGGCCCCCTGTGGGCTTCCCCACGCGTGGGAGTGCTGAGGGTGGCAGCGGGGCCGCTGGTCTTTAATCCTCCGGTGCCAATACGCTGCAGTTTACACCCATTTTGGGGTGGGTCGGACACGCAAGACGTGAAAAAACCAGCTGGGCGGGGGGAGTTTTTACCTCCYTTAGTGCTTCCAGTGTCACCAGTGGGTCCGTGGGCTGGCAGCATCCCCACGAACGCCCCCCCAAGTGGGTAAACAGCCCTGACACCCTGACGACGGGCACTGCGACGGGACTGGATCGCGGTCGGCACCGTCGTCTTTGGCAAAGGAGCAGCCCGTTACGCCGCTAAACGCTAGTGGCGTTAACGATTCCCACCCCGTCTTAACGAGATATTTCTGGTTTTTAACGCAGTATTTGAACCTATGGCAGCTTGCTCCCTGGCACTCTGGACCTTCATGGGAGCGCTGCTCTTCCGAAGGTTAAAACAGTCGATATTTCTTTCTGGAATTTTCCTAAATGTAGCTGAAACGGCCTTTGCTTTATCCCCCCAAAAAATCCTCTGACGTGACTTGCGGTAGGACCCGCCGTTAACTTCAGAGCCGGGYGTTTTGCTGCCCTTCTGCTTATAGATAGGCTTCCTCCTCCTCCATTTACGTTCTCATATCCTGAAATCAAGCTGAGATTAATAAAGTCGGGAGCRTGAGCTCAGCAGAAATCATGGCTTTCACATCCCTCGCTGCAGCACGCGTTACCCTGCCCATCAGCATATAAAAAAATAATCACGTAGCGGCAAAGGAAGGAGGAGAGCGCTGCTACGGGGAGAGAAAACAGCACGGCATTTTGCTAAATCGRTAATGAAGTGTTTTAATAAATCGCTTCGTAAATAGGTTTTTAGTTGGGGAAATGGGTTTCTGGCTGRCTCAAGTGTTTTCCCGGCTCTTTTCCTCGGGGAGCGCTAGGAAATGACAGGGGAGCGTCCTCCTCTCGTTTCTCCTGACGAGATGTGCGTGGATGCGGTGGTGATGGGCTGTGAATGCTTAAGCACGACTTTACCAAGCTGAGCTTAACCACGGGTGCCAGCAAACTCCGGTTGAGGTCAGAGAGGCTGTGTTATCGCTGAAGAGCATCTTCTCGTCAGCCCATCGTCCTGGAGTCACGTGATAATCACGATTTCCCCTGCGTCTTTGAGTAAACTTATCCATTTCAGTGGCTTTTCTAATTTTTTAACTTTTTTTTTTATTAAAATAAGAGGATTTTCTTTGCATTTTTCCCCTATGAAGGCTCTCCCAGCCTTTGCTCTCGCTCCTGGCTGTGAGTTTTCATCCCCAAGACCATTTTGGAAGCTGTCAGTCTGGCTGCTGATGGTAGGGAAGGTAATTCAGCAGCCCTGGCACACGACTAATAAGCTTTTGTTTCCTGGGCTATCAATGATGATGCAACTTTATATATATTTATTTATTGCAATCAATACATAAATCAGGATGGCTTTAGAGATGTTTCATCTTTATTGAAAGGCCTATGGTCCATCAGTGGTGCCTCTGAAACATCGGAAAAAGGTTTATTTGAATATCCTGATTCTCTTTATTTGTTAAAAAAGTATTAAAATGTAGACTCAGCTTCGCAGAGGGTGCCTCASAGTTATTTCTTCTGTGCATCCACAGCTCCAGTTACAATTCATAAACACATTTTTACCTTTTTTCTTTTTTTTKGGGTGGGGAAGCTACATTTTAAGATTTAAAGGTATCAAATGGCTGAYGTGACATCTGCTGTTGCAGTATCTTTTACAAATGCTCGTACTTACATATGGCACCTAAAACTCAGACTAGCAAACCTTTGGCACCCTTTGCCAGAAAATCTAACCATCTAAATGTTTTGTGCTTAAGTTATTTTTATCTGGGATGTTCATGGTGATTTTAGTGAGTGTTCATCACGTTTGCAAGAAAACCTCTGAGAATGTGAAGCATGCGAGGTCAGGTGCTCAGGAAACGTGAAACCTGAGGTTACCTACACAACCTTAATTTAGCCCATTTTGAGGTAGGGCTGTACAAGAAATCCTAATTGCCCATGTATGCCGCTTGATTTCTGGAAGGACGGTATCCAGCTCTGGATGGAAGAATGGATCACTCCTCCACACTGCCGCGAGTCAACAGGGGGAGTACTGGGAGCACAGGGACGGTGCTGGTCCCTCCACTGGTTTTGCAGCTTGGCACCACCACGCAGCTGGTGAGGAGGGACGGGGTTCACCATTACAGCCTTGGGATCAAGCGTGCCACGTAGTCCTGAAGCCTTAAATACCTCGAGCCTAGCAAAATTGCAAGCGAATATGATCCGAGAGTTTCTAAAGCCATTTGGGGTGGTTGTTTTTGGTGGGCCGTTTTCTGCCAAATTCTAATTCTTGTTCCAAACCATGGAGCTTTTGGATATCATTCCTTTAAAAATACATTTGTTGGGGAGAAAACGAAGTCATTGGGCCGTTTGAAGTGTCTTAGCTGGTCAAACTTGATTTCAGAAATTCCTGCGTCCCGATRGTTTATAAATAAAAATGGGATTGCAGTCCCACTTGCACGCAAAATACTCGAGGTATGAAGGCAGACCGAGCGCCTGAGAAGAGCTGCTGTCTGCAGGAAGAAACCCCATCGTTTTTAGATGGGTTGTTTTGCTGTCGTGTCACCCTGAGGTTGAAGGCACATCCATTATGTAGTTTATGAAGCTTCCAGCCTGGTCCTGGAGTCTGGCTCCCCAAGACAGGCTGGGTGCAGGTTTTGGCTTTAGAAGACGAGGGTTTTTTTTGTGTTGAGCTTAAAAAGAGCATCTTATTTTCTCAGGCTTGGGTCCTGCGTGCCTACATTTGCTTAACATCCTCTTGAGTGAATGGGATTTCTCTCTTCCCTAAAAAGTAAACAAGAGCATAAATATTTAAAGGATCGCGGCTTAAGTTTGCAAATTTGAGACTTTCTCTAGCATTCCTTTGGACAAAAGCAGTATCATCGGAGATTTTGGTTGTGTCTGGGTAGTTCCCTGCTCTGTGAAGATGCTCTTAATTGTTTGGGCTTCCTGCTGCATCTTGGCATTCAAAAATATTACRCGGTGTTTTCAGGTTAGATGTCTGGGATTATCACAAAGATTAGGTGTGGGTTTCCTATTGAATTGGAAGGATGAAATGCTGCTGATGGGATGTCTATAGATCATCAGAATTGAGATTATTTTTATGGTCCTTTATTTTTCACACTGGCCAAATTTTTCCATAGGCTTTGGGTATATGTGTGAAGGCACAGGAGTTCAGCATTGAGAATATATAAACCAAACATGTGAAACTCTTGCTAGATAATGGATAAAACAGGAAAAAAGGGAAACGGAATAATCTGTTTTCTCTGTAACTCTTTAATGTTAAATCTTGCTGCTGTGTTTGGCAGGTCGAACGCCATGATGTGATGTACATCTCACTCCTGTGATTGCATTGAGGTCTTAACTTCTGTATCTTAGGAATTGAACATTTACAAGCAAACTCAACAAACCATATGTCCTCAGAAAATGCCAAAATTCAGAAGGGAAGCATATTGAGCCGTGATTTTAGAATTCAACTCATTTTTGTGTCTGTTTTTAAAATGTTATGAAGAGTTATGGCTCTGCTAGTCATCATGGTAGCGCGTTTTTTTCTGTGGGGAGGAATCCTATAACAGGTACCTATGGAAAAGTCTTAGTGAAGTGAGAACTGTATGTCTTTGCCACAAAAGCTTTTCATTTTAACAAAACCCCCATGATTTTAATGCTACCCAGTTGTGTATTGCTGCTTCTAGATTATTTTTTGCTTTCCTCTGATGGAGGACTGTAGGATCGTTTAGGTCAGAAGGGACCTTGGGAGGTCCAAAACCCTGCTCTGAGCATAGTTGGCTGCAAGGTCAGACCGGGTTCCTTGCGGCTTTAGATGTCTCACGTCAGTTRTCTTCCACCCATGGTTTGCAGATGGCAAGAAGAGCAGGGAAGGGGGAGCAGTTTGAGCTGTGTTGGGTGGAAAGTGTCCAAGGAGAACAAGATTATGCATGATCTGTGGCAGCCCTTGTTCAAGGAGCACAGCCTTCCACTTGCAAGCGTGTTAAACTGCCTCTTTAGGCTGCATTTCCATAATTTCATTAAGCTGATCTAGTAGCAGGCTTCTGTTGAAAGAGGATCTGACCTGGCTGAAGTTAATCTTGGGAGGGGAACGGGGGTRGTCCTGGCCTGGGTTGATTTGCTGATAATCAGCCTGAAGCTGGCAAGTGGCTGGCGCTGCAGCATTTTGGTGGAAGTTGCTTGGAGGTGAAATGGTCACGCGCCGTTTTTCTAGGAAAAATGAAATAACAAATACCTGTAGATTTAAGGATTATCGTTACTCCCCTGACTCCTTTCTGCCATTGAAATCTTGCATTGCGGTTTCTCTTCAGGCATGGATGAGCATCCCTTTGGAGAGGGATGAGGCATCCCTTTCTTGCGTAGGGTTCTCATACGCCTTTGGCTGTCCACACCGTGCCAAGGCATGGCTTGGCACCAGCTCTGTGAAACGAAGCTGTGGGTCRCTGTTTCAGGCTCTGTTGGTGTTTCTTGTCAGCCCTTTTTAGGGTTTCGCTGAAGAGAYGGAGCTAAGGCTCCTGCCAAGCGGATCTTCCATTAAGGGAGATGAGTCTTAAGAGCGGAAAGCCTGTGGTGTGCTGAGGATGCCACAGATACAAGCTGGGGTGCGCTTGGACCCTTTGAGCTATGACTCTCCATCCTCCACCAGGAAGATCGAAAGAGTCCGCTTGGTTGCATCCTCTTGCTGTTGATGTGAGATAAGCACGTGGGGAAGCTMAGCCAGCTGCATCTCATCCAAGCTCTCGTCTCATCCAAGCTCTCATCTCGCACAGCTGCTGAGTTGTATTGCTTTTTTTGCAGCTACGTGCCTGACTTTAAGCAAACCGTGGGCGTAGCTCTGCTGTGCTCTAACTTCATCTCTCCATTGGGTTCTGGTGTGCATTTAAAGTRTCTCCTTCAGGTCCCAGAGAAGGTTTATGAAATCCCTGTGGGCATTGAGGGACCCTAGGAATAGGCTGGCTGTAGGTGTAGGTCAGTCTGACGTTGCCTGCATTGAGGGGAGGGCTGGATCAGGCCCTTTCAACCCTGGCATCTTCTGTTGTTCAAACTGGGTGCTCAGCTTCTCTTAGAGAAGTCATCTTGGTTTTCATCTTACAACTTGTAGGAGTTACTGCAAATATCTGTTAGGACCRATGGGGAATAGAGCACTGATCTGCCCTGCTTGGACACTGCGTAYGGTAGCAGAGGAAAAATGTGTTTTAAAATACACAAATTGTAATGCCCAGAAGACCTGCATTCGGTGTGTAATGGGCTGCTATTCCATATTTTAACTTCTTGRTAGTTAACTATCTATTTAGGCCCAAACTGAGCATACTGGCTATGTGAATACTGATTTTTCTTATGCTGTTACTTCGGTTACTACCTCTATTAATGTAAAAATGGCAAAACCATGTGGGTTTCAAGATCAGATTTGAATCTTGTTTACTGATCTTTCCACCTTGAATTGCTTCTGGTATACCCCAAAATGACCTTGAATCAGTGGTAGAGTTACTCCTCCTTCGGCTGCCTGTTTAGTCTCTGCTTTTATCCACCAAACACTGATAATCTGACAGCCCCTGTGATGTTCGTTAATCAAAATTCTTATGACTATCTTCTGTTACTTGTAAAGCATGACCTTTAAAAAGGTGTGTGATCCAGGATATGATATATCAAGCATTAATGGAAGTGGAGTGTCTAATCTATATAGATACATAKTTGAAAAACCTGAGCTTTAAAACCAACCCAGACCATGAATGTTTTTGATAGACCGCCAAGAATTCTTTATTGTATTCAGCATCTACATGATTGGGTTTGAGGATGAACTTAAAACAAGTTAACTGAAAATATTTACTTTAGAAGACTTCCGTAAGTCTACTGTCTTTTCATACTTTACATAAATACAAAGACCGAAATAAAATTCTCAAAAACATTGACGTTTTTACTTTTACGGTACTTGTCTAAGAACTGTTAGGTTGGTTTATGCTTGTTGGGTGCATAGGGCAACCTCCCCTGGGAGGAATTAGTAAATGATTTAATTGTTAAGGAATGTGGTCCCATTAGGCAAAAATAAATAAATAATTGCATGCAGTAGATCGTTAGAAATGTAGCATTTGATTAAAACAATGTCAACCAACTTTTTAAGATTTCAAAATAAGTATTTTTTGGAAGAGGGAGGTTATGTTCGTAAATAACCCTTCTGGGGGTTTCTTTGAGAAATGTAAGTGCAGGAGAGCCAGTCCTTAGTTCACCGATTGCTCAGTAAATGGGGGATAATTATGTGGGTTTTGTTGCTGCTGTGGCTGAACAACTCCAACTCAAAGAGGGACTTGGACAGACCTCGTTTAAAAGCAGAGCCACTGTTTCTTCTGCTTCTTTTCATCAGAAAATAAAGATACAGCCCTGCAGCGGGAAGGGCGTGCTGGAGAAGGATGCAGTGGACAGGTGACTTGGTCTGGATTTGGGCCAYCTCATTCGCAAATGTCTCGATGAGCAACAAGGGCACGTGCTATGCATTTTATCCTTCACGGGAAGACCGTTGCATAAATAATCTGTACAGGCAGGCGCTTGCGTTTCATGTCAGAAGAGCAGGCTCGTTCACTGTGGCCATCGCCKCAGATAATCTTATCCGGAGGCGCTTCACTGTGCCTGGAAGGTAAGCGGGGAGATAGGAGGACAATGCAGAGCAGAGGTCAGGTTTGAGGTGCCTGTAGCAGTTAACGAGGAATCTTAAGAGTATTTCTAAACTATGAACAGAATGAACTAACCAAAAGCAAGTATGATTTTATAAACAAAAAACGMTTTTCCTGCTCACTGCATAACCTTGTTCAACTCTAGTGATTGCCAAGTGCATCTTCACTCGTCAAAGCGCAGGACCTGTCTCAAAGAGTAGTTGCACTTCTCCAAATACATCTCCCATTTCACTGCTATCTGCAGTGATTTGATTGAAGAATTTATTAGCGTTGATAAATATTAGCAGTAAATTTCTTCTAAGGCTGAAATGGTACCTCTAGAAATAAATTGCCAAGAAAGATGACATAGCAGCAGTTGCCCATCACTGGCCCCACCACATTTGCTACCACTCTGTAGAAGACGCATGGACTCACGTGCGTTGTTTCAGACTCAAATCCCTTTCTAATTACAGGGTGGGAGCTGCAGGCTTGCCTTCAAATGTACAGTTTCTGAGTTCAGCTGTACTATATGTTCTGTTACTATTCCTCTCCCTCCATTAATGTGATTTAAATACCTCTCTAGAACCGTTGTTATTCATCTGCAGTGAGCAATACAATAAATACAAGGAGAAAACCCAATACATTAAAAAAAATAATAAAGCTCCTCCAGCAAATGGGTAAGGATAATGAAATAGAGAAAAAAGTGAGCACTGAAGTCGATGTCTGCGGTACTGAGGATTCATCCTCCCACCTAAAAGTCTTTGCTGGAAAGAARTAAGATCTGAAAACTGAAACAAGGGAGAAAATACCCTGCCTGAATATTTTCCTGTATTTTGTTCTTGTTGAAGGAAGGTGTGAATCTCGCCCGCAGCGTTCGCTGGCTGGGTTTTTAGCAATGTTAGGGGTTTCCTCCTCTGGTTTACTTCTCTGTGGTGCAGCTGTCCTACTTGAACGCTGCTTTCTTTTTTGTTTTGTCTGGGAAGATGTGAAACTTGAGGAGTAAAAGCTGAATGAGGAGTTTTATGCAGTTGTTGTAGTCTAGCGAATAGCCCCGGTGCAAGATCTCYAGTGCTAAATATGAACCATTTTCAACTGCATGCAAAACTTGTTTAAAAACTCAGTTTAAAAGTAGCTCAGTGTTGATATTCATGATTCAGACTGTGTGGTGGGGAGACTGCARTCTTCTCTCTTGCATTGTGTTTATTTTTAGTAAAAATGAAATCCTTGAGAGAATATATCTTCTTCCAAACAAAAAAAAATTGAAATTAAAACCTGCAGATTTAAAATGTTTTAGGTGCAGTTTTTCTGTGTTAGTTATAAGTTATTTTTACTTGAGCATGGACTGTCCTCTGCACTGAGAAAGGTGGTGGGTTGTTTTTTGTTGTTGTTGTGGGGTTTTTTTGTTTGGTGTTTTTTTTTTTTTTTTTGGACTGGATCAACTGTCTTTTCTGCTGTTTAGGTCTTCTGGGAGCATTAATCTATGTACTTTTCTTTCAGGTATGCTCTTCAGAGGGTGGAGGGGACAAGTATTCAAAAAACTTGAATAATTTTCCTTAGGTGAAGGATCATTACAGGTTCAGATGCTGCCGTTATTAGTGAGACTCCCGCCAGCTGCAGTTTAATTTTCTAAACGTATAAATGTTGAAATTCCTGATCGTTATGGAAGTATGCGTTTTTGTGTGCTTTGGGGAGCTGTAGCTCTGAAACCCCRGGATAATATTTAGCTAACGGCTGCTGATGGATTTGAAGAGGAGAAGTTCAGTCTCAGCTGGTAATGCTAATTAATCATCAAAAAATGCAACTGTTTTTGTTTCTAAGCTCTATGCAACAAAAAAGCTTCGTGGGGTGCAAAATAATTGTAAAGCTGCAAAGTCAAATGTGAAAGTTGAGCAGAAAATAGTGAGTTAGCGACTTGGTGCACACCCGTATCGYGCTTTGTAGACCTTGCGGTGCTTCTCCTGGTGGGCACCTTGTTCAGAAACAGCCTCTTGAGATGGGTGCTCTTGGAACTTCAGAGACGGGAGAAGTGAAATGAAAGGAAACGAAGCTCAAAACTAATAAAAAAAATTCCTCTGGTTCAGTTTTGGATCATTGCGTTAGGCTGTAGTATCACCCTTATGTGAAGATCAAGACAGAAGATGCCATGGTGGCAATGAGGACATGGACCTGCAGGCTTTGAGATCACCCCATTTGTTTTTGCTGGTGTTGCTGAGGACTGCTGCTTTGTTCTGCCCCTTCCAGTGCTCAGCAGCTCTGCAAATCCGGACCTAAACTGTTTTTTGGGATGTTTTGGGTTTTTTTTTTTGTTGTTGTTGTTTTTTTTTCCCAAGTACCTAAAAATAACCACAGCTCTGGTCACCTGGTAGGAATTGTTGCCTGTTGTAGAGGCAAGTAGGGAAGTAAATTTTCTTTGGTGGCATTTGCTTGCTGATAAGACTATTTTTTTTATGCATTGCCTTTCCTCATTCTCTACATGCCTTCTAATGTCTCAAGAAACAAGGTGTGGGTCCTTCTGGTGCCTTAGTGCAGAACTGAATTGTTCTGTGTTTTGTGTGTGTGCTGAGATATGCAGCAGTGCGGGTCCTAGGTAGGTGAATTTAGTGTGGACAGCTGTGCAACTGTACATTATTTTGAGGAAAACAAGTATTTTGCTCATGTTACAAAGTACGCCCAGTGGGTTAGTGTTGCAGGTGAAATTTTCATTTGGGTTAGTTGTATCATTTKCTATAACATGCCTGAAAATGGTGAATACACATTTGCTCTTGCTTTTTTCTTTTTAAATTTTATTTTTAACTGAAGCAGTTAATGCTGCAGCGTATGTTGATTTTTGGGCAAAAACAATACGAGGCAGTTGCTGTGGTCTGCAGGGTGTGGCTCGGAAAGGTCTTGTTTCTGATTCCCTTTGCTAGGCTGAGCTGGGAAGGGCTAATTATAGAGACAAACTGGGGAAGGAAGAGAACGGGGTCAATTAGAGCATCCAGCACAGTTTCCTTTAAATTAGTGGTTGGGCTGGATAGATTAAAAAAAAAMCCAAAAAAACCCAAAAAACCCAATGAAGAGGCATGGAGTGAGATTTCAAATGCTCTGGTGCAGAGCAAGGTCAGAGCCTACAGCAGATGTTTTGCAGTTTCAGTTTGATTTAAGTAAAGAACATGTTGAATTAGTAGTTTTATTCAGAATTGCCAAGTTGAACTGAAAAGACAGAGGAGATATTACTACTGTTTTTCCTCTTTAATACGGGTTGTTTGGTTTTTTTTTGGAATGGCAATAGGTTGTGATAGTGAATGAAGCAAAGAAATGCCTTGCCCCCAACCATTGAGTAAAATGGATTTTCTGTGAAAAAGGAATTGTGCGATAACTTTAAGTCTTTAATACTCAAGCTGTTATATTTTCATAAAAAGACTACTTTGCCCCCTGCGTCTTATGTAAATGTAAATTGGATCAATTTTGGGCGTTTTATCCCTAGTTGGAGAGCAAACTGGGGATGAACTTCTTTTTCTCGAGGCTGTCTTACAGGTTTAAAAGTTTTTTTTCTTTTCTGGATTTATGTATGAACTAACTCAGATTAGAGGACACAGTATTTAAAGAGGTGATGCAGAAGTGGTACGAGCTCTTGGCTCGTAGCTCCACAGGTGTGGAAAGCAATAAACCCCGATGCCAACTGGAATTCATGCAAGTCAGTAAAAAAAAAAGCTTTTATGGTGCTCTTACCAGATGACCCTTTCAGTCCCTCAACACCCCCTTGTCTTGCTTTTTCTCCTTTTAGAAAAAAAACAACTTGGTTTGCAGACCCTCCCCATTTCTGCTGTGTATTTTTGCTTCTCCTTTGCTGGACCGCCTGCCTGGCAGCATGCAATTACCGAGAATTGCTGTGCAGAAGTGGAGATGGCAGAGCAGGGAGAAAAATCCCAAGTTTCATCTATGCTTTTCAATCCAGATTGGCAAGTTCCTTCTGCCGGTGGCGTGACTCATCCCGGGCTTCCTCGCTGGAGGCCACTTCTGGCAGGGCATCAAAGGAGCGGCCCATGCTTTCAAACCAGAGCTGAACCAGGACCTTCCTTGAGTGATGGCTGTTTTTCTGGTCCTGGATTCTCTCATTGCGTGGAAGACGGTGAGATGCACCCAAATCTCAAGGGAATTCGTGATAAACTTGATTAATTCATCCTGAGGGTGAGAAGGGTTTCTTCTTGCTGCTTTGGGCAAGACACGTGCTTGTCCAGAGGGTCTTGCCCAACTGGGGATGGGTTGGAAAAGGCCCTTTGAGATCAACAATACAATCAGCAGAACGTTTTTTTCACGTTGTAGTTTCTTTTGTAGAGCTGATACGTAGGGTTTTAGTGTGTCAGTTAGGAAATTCTTAAGCTAGGAAGGGAATTTTTAGTTTTACTTTTCCTGAGGGTATAGGTAGAGGTGCACTTTGCTCAGGGCAGTGATGCCACCAGAGACTCCTGCCCTCCTCTCTTTCATTCTCCTGGTAAAATTAACAATATAAATGCTTCTCCCTCATTTTGGTTAAATCAAGTTAGCTTTAAACCTTTGAAAGAGTAATTTTTTTTCGCAAGCTTATTTATTTGGAGCAAGGAGCGTGAGCAGTTCCACCAGGAGGAGTTTAGGATGGTGCCGCCAGCAGGGGAAGACGCAGCTAGACTTAGGAGAGGGCATCGATCTGCAAGATATGTCACCAGTGACTTTATGCAAGAACCTCCTCGTGAGCTCCACTCTTGTTCTTAGGGATTTTTTTCAACTGAAATGCATTATCAAGGTTTTGTAGGTTTCTAATATTATTTTATAAATGGTTTACAGTATTAATAGTATTTTTAGGCTTATTCTACTTGTTTATTGTATTGCCTGTGTGCCCTAGTTACAGCCCCAGGTGTCTTGCAGAAGTKGCAAACTACTTCTTCATTTGAGATGGATCTATAGGGTCTGCCAAGGACGGTGACAAAAAACTATAGGTTAGTGTGGGGRTCTTGACACACCTATAGCCTTGGCTGTGGGATATTTCTGTTTTGTAAGTGTTGTGTAAGGGAAAGAAAAGCTTGAGAGAATACGAAAAGGAAGTATAAATATTTAGAGGCTGCCTCTTTCAAATGTGTGACGGGAGAGTCTTGGAAAATCATGAAAGTGGTGGTGTGTCTTTTTTTCTTAATGGGTTGGAAATGAAGATTGGCATCCTGAGCTGGCAGAAGAGTCAACCTCTTGATAGTGATCTTAAGTTATACACGAGGAAGAGCCTTAGAGGTACAGATAAAAAATGCAAAGTTAATTCAGTAAGGATGTATTAGGACGCAAGTGAAKAGCAATGTGGTCGTATAAAAATAATGATTTTTGCTGCAATGTCTTGGCAGGTTGGGGCAGGGTAACATTGCCTTTCCCCTGATCAGAGGGAAGCTGCTACACCGGCTGAGATAAGTGCCCGAGAAGGGAGTTTTACCTTCCCCCCCTACCCCCCCCATCTCTTTTGGATTTAGCTCCCTCAATTTTTATTTAGACAGTGACATTTTAAATATTGTATCACTCTGGTTCCTCTTTTGCTGCCACATYGTATACACGTTTCTTTCCTTTGCCCACTTCTTGGTTATTTTATGTGCGTGACAGAGTCCGCAGCCCAGAGCTTTTATGGTTTTCATATCACCTCCTTATTCTGCATCTATGTCGTGCAATCCCTGGAGTTTTGGAGGGCTGCTRTAATACCTAGAAGTATATTTAAGCAATTTTTCTTACTTTTTTCAGCTGGTGTTGATGCATCAGTCTGTGCATTCCCTCCTCTCTTCTTGTTGCACAACGTTTTGTGACAATTTAGGACATTTTAAAACCAAGGTTCCTACTTTTTTTTGCAAAGTCATCAAAGCTTCACATTTTTATTTCAGATTGTTTCCCACAGAGCGCTGAGGTGATTTTTCGCGTGTCTCTGATCTGTCAGCACAACTGTTGAGCAAGTGAAATTTCACTGCATTGCCGAGTTCTTTTTTGCTATTCAGTTTTTGAATTAGTCCTTTAGGCGAGAGTACTTAATTGCAAGGTATTGTGATGTCTGAGGTGCTCGGTATATCTTACAACTAAGTCGGCTCTATTTCTAATTAAGATTTTAGATGGTCACCTTTGGGTGACATGTGAAAACTGTACTTGAGCCTGGAAAGTGGCTTTCTGTAGGCAAGTGTGCTGAAGAAGGTAATTCTTTGTTAGGTCTGTGTTAATGATTTTAATAGTCGTCTTTAATTTTGCATGGATTTAGATTTCTGATCATGCTCAGTGCTGTGAACAATTTTTTTTTTCCCCTCCTACAGTATGCTTAGCCTAGTCAAGATGTTATGCCCAGCTTTAATTTTCTCCGTTTCCTGTGATTCTCGGTTAACCCTCTTTTCAGGAAATTAGTGGCTTCCTGCAGACTAGTTGTAGTTGCTGTTGGCCAAGAGAAGCGAGGTGATGCCTACGCAATGAAATATGATGAAGCGTTTGGGAAGATTAGTCTGGAGGTAGCAGGGTGGGTTTTTTTGTTTGTTTAAGGCATTGTTGAGGTGAAAACCTGCAGCAGCGGCATTTGCATTAATCTTATTTACTGGTGTTTGGAGAATATCGGATGCTATTGTCCGTTCCTTCGCATGTGAAATCTATTCTCTGCTTGAATTAGCCTTTGTAATAAGGCTCCCACTTGATAAGGGAGTAGACAAATATTACGGCATTGCCACCGAGGGCTTTATCCCTCACTGAGATAAAGCAGTTGAGCTTTAACGTAGGTTATTTATGCACAGAAAACAGACTTATCAGCATTCCTGAATTACCCCTATTGCAGAGAGTGGGCACTCCTGCCTCCGAACAAAGCCAGATTTAGCTAGATGGCTTCTTCCCGATCACAGAAATAAAATATTTTCCCATTTGTCCACGTGGACAGTATTTCTGGTGCTGCCTACAGCGTGCACGCAGAAAATGCATAAAGAATCCGGTGTCCGTGGGCAGCTCCCGCGTCAGCCCAGGGCTTCCAGCGCCGTGGCTGAAATATGTGCAGCCTGTTCCCTCCGCGCCTACACGGTCCGGCGACCTGGCGAGGAGGAGGAGGATGACGACGGGGACCAGAAGCAGATTGTTGCCGTTGCAAATAAAACCACTCATCCGTCCCAGTCCAGAGCGGAGGGATCCCGGAGATCGAGCATCTTCTGCCATGGAACGTAACGAGCGAGTCGAGCTGCACCGAGCCTCAAAGCTTGAGCGAGATATGGTATCAGTGTCGGAAGCGGCTGGTGCTGTGGGGCGGGTGGCTGTTTTTCATTTACTTCTGTTCAGGCTTGGAAAGCATAGGCACAAGGGAGGATAAAAATAACGTTAAATGAGGTACCTCTAAAGTGTCTGTATGACTTTCCAGAGTGCTGGCAGTTGTGACGTGGATTTTTTGGCTTTTTTGGGGGGAAAGTGGGGAGAGAAAATTGCTTGCAGAGGTAAACCTGCAGCTGATGAGAGAGGTAGCACTAGGCTAGAGATGACAGGCGTTGCAGACAGAGGAGGTTTCTTCCTGTCTTTATGCAAATTTCTTGTCACAGCTTTATGTTACAGGGGAATCCTTTGCAAAATAAGACCAGGACACCCCTTGGAGAGCACCCCTTTGTTAACTCTTGCAAAGCATAGCAAGCGAGCCCATGAAATGGCCATGCCCAAGATCAATCTGGAAAAAAACCTTGAAGTTCTTCATGTTATGGGAGATCAAGTAAATTATTCTCACTTCATCATATTTCTGTGTGTCAAACCACGACACTATGTAAACTCATTAGCTAACCTTCTCCGCTTTATATTTCTCCTAATTCACGTTTTAAATGCCCTAGTGCCACCATTTTGATGGCTTTAATATTCATCTGATTTAATAGTTCTTTGCGTTGACTTGTAATGGTGCTTCAGTTTCCTCTGGTTGTGGTGCAGAGCAAAGGGACCTGCAAAACCTCGGGGAGATAAGGGGGTGCCAAAAGAGATGGGAGTGTGATGTAGCAGAGTCTGTAGTTTGACAAAATCAGTAACCAGATCAGCATGTTGGAGTCAAGTTGCATGATATACGAAGTAGTCATCAATTTAGGTAATTTTGGTGGAGGCAATTCAAAATTCAATTTGAACGGATCATAAAATATCCATATATTAATTTTGAAAGCTTCTGTGTGTCCAGGTCTTGCTTTGTTTTCCCCTCATTCGTGCTCCTGCAGACGTTTGTCAGCAGAACTCATGGGACTAAAACTTCCTAACATCTTCTGGTTGGTCTTGGTCTACTAATCTTCTGCCTGTGTCATCCACCTTAAAACTGAACTGGTGACCAGAGTCCTTAGGCATGGAGAAGACAGACAAGCTGATGCATGCTTTCCTTTGGAAATTTCCCCAAATCTCTATATCGGTTGCTTTGTAGGTCTCTCAGCCGAACAGGATTTCTGGTGGTTGATGTCTGGTGGTTGATGTCAAGTGGGCCTCCACTTGACTCATTTGGAGGGAGTGAACCCCTTTTCTACCTGCCTGATCCGAAGTCAGAGTCCCACTGTGGACGTGTTCAGCCAGAGTTTTGGCCAGTTGCTTGTACTGTTGGCACATGAAATGTAAAAAAATACTTGCCATCCCTAGAAATGTTTTCGGCTGACTAGTTGACTGGCTGCATGGTAAGCCCACCTCAATTTTGGCTTTCCTCACGTCCAATCACAAAAAGCAATGGACAGATGATCTCAGGGAAGGAGCGTAGTGGAGGATGTTATCTCCTCYGCAGGAACGTGCTGTGCCCCTTGATTTAGTTGGCTTGATCCAGTGCTTCTCATCTGCTTCAGTGAAAAACCAGCTGGTTTAACTTTCCCTAGTGAAGATTGACACTCTTGGACCCAAAAAAACCAAAACCTGGCAAACTAGTAAGGGTGAACCTGAAACAAGATGTCATCCGTTGCATACTTGCATGGAGGCCTGTGGCAAGGACCTGCTGGGATCCAGATTATTTATTTATAGAAACAAATTAGAAGCGTGTTTTCCATGGCTGCTTGTCGAAGAAGCCTTTTTGATTTATGTTCTTGCATCTTTTGCATCTGAGATGAAAACCAGCATGGCTAACGGATGAGGTTCAGGGTGGTATGAGCCAAACAGATGCACTTCAGAAAATGAAACTTCAATCTTGGATTTACTTAGCTCATTTCCTAGTGTCATTACATTATCCGGATGATGAATGTGCTTTAGTTGTGTGATCCTACACTGAATATATTTTTAAACATTTTTTTCATGCTCCCTTCTGTTGATCTCATCACATAGCCAAGTTCATAGATTTAAGGCAGTTTCATTTCCATACCATATGTTCTCTAAGGCATTTTCGAGGGATAATTATGCTTATATTTTTATTTTACCATATGATGCCAATATGTACTCTGTTTTTTCAGGTAACAGAGGTAGGCATATGCGTTCTCAGAGGATCTCTGAGACAACTTGTGTTTTCTGAAAGGTATCATCTCCTGTTGTCTTTTAGAGGAGCCACAAAGGATGACACCTTGGATGTGAGGACAAGGAGATTATGCAGTTACTTTGGAAGTGTTTATTAGATTTTTTTTTTTTTTTTTTTTTTTTACCCCCTCAGCCCGCCTATGAGATGTTTCCTTGAAGACCAACTTCTAAACCATTATTTCTGTAACATTAATTATTGGGGAAGGTAGGAGTTCATGCAGTAGCTGTAAGTATTGCAGTGTACTTAAATGACCAGGGCAAAGCAGGGTCTTCCCTGCTTAAATTGCCATAGCTAATTGTAAATGTAAATTATAAAACTGAATTATGTACTCAGAGAAAGCCCACTCTCTTTTGGGAAGGATGGGATTTTTTTTTTCCTATCTAACAAATTTTGATGGATGCCTGAAGAACAAACTCAGCTGCAATTATGAGCTGCTGCTGAGGCTTCACTAATTTACCTAAATCACTGGAGCAACGTACTGAAGCTGACAAATTTAACAGCATCTGGATGGGACTAAATATGTTGAAACTTTCTTTCTTTAAACAAATATAGTAGTTTGTTTAAAGTGGTTTGTGTTAGAGGTGAACAAGTTGTCCTTAGACTAAAGATGTTACTGAAGTTTGGAGGAAAAAATATTCAGTTGGATTATTTGGTAACTTAGGCTGGGAAATTTCCTCTTCCTTGCGCACAGTTCCTTAGGGTTTGGTTTTTTAATTAGAATTTGATTTATTTTTTTTTTAATGATGAATGGAGCCTGATAGAATTCAAACCAGAATGCCCGTATGGTTTTTTTTTGTTGTTGTTTAGAGAAGTTGGTATTTGCTCCATTAAATTTTAACTTGACAAAATAGTGCAGAGAGAACACTTATTTTCCCACAGTGGGCTTATTTTAATTGCTTTTGTAGAAATTAATGTCCCTTAATAAAAATGCTGAACTTATGGAAGATGGAGGTGTGGGAGGTGCCTTCCTGTCGAAAACCTGAGAGCCTGGGATGACTTTTGAGAGGGGCGGGGAATCCCAAAACAGCGGGTTATGGAGTACAAGGATGAATAAGCCCCAAAAATTTACATTGGTGTTATGTGTATATTATGTATGATGTCTGAACGAGGAGTCGGCAAAGCAGTAGGAGAAATGGGTGAGCGTGGCAGAAGCTGAAAGGAGAAGAGCATTATGAGGGTAGAGGAAGGTACAATTAAATGTCCCAAAGTCTCTAGGATCTGGGAGTGTTGTCTTCTTCATGCAGCTTATTAGTGTTTTCATCAGTGTCTAAGCCCTTTAAGTTCTTATTTCTGAAGTTAACTTGGCCTCACATTTCACTCTTAATTTAAAAAAATCCCCAAACCTCTGTTTCAGAGAAACATGTTTAAAAAAAGGCAACAATGATAACAACAACAACGCAGCCTTCATTCTTTTAAAAAGTTGTCTTTCAAACCTGATTGCTCTTTAAAGGTTGATGGTTTAAGTCAATTATGATGGTTTAAGTCAACTTGAAGATGGGCTTCACTGCAGACTTGATTGGAAAGGCTCAAGGAAAGTGGAAAATCCATGAGACTTGAGTCTAAAGTCAATGAGAACAACCAAGAATACAATAAATGCCTTTCCATGTGTGTGTCAGACCGCAAATACTAACAACTTAAAAAACTTCGATGCCCTTAAATGGCCGGGAAACTTAGATTGCTTTCTGCTTGCAGCTGAGGTATAGATCAGGATAATAATCCTAAACTGGTTAAAATGCATTTTTCTGTAGAAAGTGACTTTTGGACTGAGGATGGAAAGATAGGATAAGATAGGAAGGAAGTTTTCTATCCTGAGAAGTCAGCTAAATCTCAGGTTTCTGATCCAAATCATGGTCTGCAGTTCCTGTGCATGCAATATAGGTGGAGGTGGTATATCAAGGCCAACATTTTACAGGGCGGACAYGGGGACGGGACCATTATGAACAGATAATGGTTCCTTTTCATATCGTTTTCTCTCTCAGAAAAAATACAGCCAGTGTGTAAATGTCCATGATGGTACAAGAAATAACGAGATCTATTTCGGTCCTCTCTGAACAATGTGCGTTGATAGTGACAACTTGGCATTCATCCGATCAACTAAGATGAGTCCTCAAAAACTTTCTGTGTGAGATCAATATGTCTCATATTTTCCTTATTAGTGCATTTTTAATTTTTCCTTAGTGTATTTTTAAATTTGCAGGAGTAACACACCCGCACCTTCTTCTGACCGTGTTTGTGCTGGCAGCTGATCTTGGGAGCTCTCTGTGCATTGGACAAGCGCCGTGTCTTCGTGTGCCTGATGAGAGCTGAGAGGTAGCATCTGCTCCAGGATGGACGCGTTATCGCTGCAGGGTGGTGGTAGAGAGGCTGGCTTGTTGTATGTTATGGCCCTGGGCAGCTGCCTGTTGTGGCCAGTGCCACTGTCCTAACGTTTCTAATTCTGCTGGTGAAATGGAGTGCAAGTAATTGCAAAACCCAATAGGTTAAATATTCTGATTTTTTTATAATTATTTTACTTTATTGCTGGATCCCCTCTTCATCCTCCTCTCCCTATTTCATAATGACTTTGCTTTGCCTCCAGCGAGAAAATTGAACTAATTTTGTTGACTTGTCTTTTTAAATACTCGTTATTGGATTTACCCAACCTCTTTTTCTGATGTGGAGAGTTGTGCTGGCCTTGTGCCAGCTGAATAATTCGTAGTAACCTGGAAGCGTTCGGTTAAAATGGTTTACGGTCCCCCTCACCTAACTTCTGCTTTAAGGAAACTGATTCTCGTGAAACTTCTAGGTATGTTGATYTAGTTGGGCGGATAAGCATTTTGAAAGAAATCCTTTGATTACGAAAAAGATATACAAGATGCATGCAGAAGACTGAAAATGTTTCCGCTGAAATATTTGCAGTGTTGCTGAATATGAATAAAAAATTTAGTAACTTGAGAAAAGTAAATGGTGTAACTTTTTTAGGTAGGATCTTGGAAGGTGTTTTTGTATTGAGGTCTGGTGACTTTAGGGAGAGGTTTGTGATCTTACATCATATTTTAAAATGGCAAAAATACGGTTTCTCTTTTATGACCGATGTTTGATTCTCGTAAATCAGGTTCTAGTATCAGGTTAAATGCCATATATTTCCTAGGTGGTGATATGCTTGTGGAAAACCTTTTAGATCTGGATATTGTGGAGTGCCTGTAGTTCCCATCTCAGTTGTCCTTCATATAAATAAAAGGTAGAAATGAAACCAGCTGTGTTATCTGAGCCTGTTTGACTATAATCAGCATTGCATTTCAGTTTCTTCAGATAACACAYGGCTGACCTTGGCTGTGTCCCGTCCCCTTCCAAGGACAGGGACGCCAGGCTGGTGGTGTGCTTTGTCTTAAATACAGGTCCTGCTCTGCGTCTGCTCCAGGGTTCGAGGTTGGGGAGGTATGCTGGGATGGAGAGATGCACAGCGGTCCTTGCTTGGTTTTGGGTGGACTCATGGTCTTAGTAAAGCCTACTGTGTGCTCGTGTTTCTCATCACTATCCRCTGATGTTCAATATACCCAATATAATAATAAGAGTTGGGGCAACATTTTGGAAACTGTGGTCTGCTTGTGGAAATAATTTGTTTATAGGGGTCGGATCAAATGAAAGGTCCCTAACAGAAACATGTGAGTGTTACGAGGACCTTGCTTGCTGTAACAAGGAGGTAGAAAACAAGGTCTAGAAATTGTTTCAAGCTTATGGAAGCTATTTGGTTGCTCTCTAATTTAGAAGTCATAATAGTAATTAAAAAAAGCTTCCGGAAACTTAAGGATTATGTTTCTAATCAATTCTTCACTGCAGATTTGTTAAATGCAGAATTGTCTTTTTCTGTTGCTGATGGCATCTTCATACTAGCAAAGAAAGTATCTAAAATATACTGCTAATATTCTTTACAAAGGAAGAGGCTTAAAACCTATGTGTACTGCAGTTTTTGGAGGGATGTCTGTATTTCATCTCCTGTATCAGGTGGAATTGATGGTTTTCTCTACTGAGATTTGGAGATCACTGTATGTTTTGTGGGGAAGAGGCGCCTCTGCTTCCCTTGAACATGGAAAAGAAAAATTGGGAGAGACAGATTGGCACGTGGTGGAAAGTAAAAGGTGAGAGGGCCTGATGGACTTTCTCTGGGAATAACCCTGCAGCTGAAGCTAATAGTCATTGAATAATTAGAAGAATCACCTTAGAAATGTTCATACCCAAAATATCCTAGGGGAGGCTTTAGATTTATAGCAGGTTTCAAAGAAAATGAATATACGAGGTGGAAGAGAGATTTTTCTCATATTGCATTTGGCACCCCATTTCAGGATAAGTGCGATTATCCGCTGACTGCAATTAGGGCAAACGCCATCACCGGAGCTGCTTTGTGAGCTGCCCTGCGGTAAATGCACAAACAGATGTCGCAGAAGCAGTTTTGCAGACCTGTCTTAAAAGAGCTTCTCTTTCTTCCTGTGATGTTTCTACTTGGTATATGGAATTATCTTTGAGGTGTTTAATACTTTGCTGCTGCAATCTCTGTCATCTAGTTTCTTAAACCATCTGAGGATGCTTGACCTCTGTCGGTGCAGACTGCCTGAGCTGTGTGCTCGAGGACCATTTGTTTTAATCTTCCCTTTTTAAGGATGGACCAGGTCAGAATTTCTTTTTCGTAGCGATGCTCTATCTTAATGAAAAATCATGCCTGCCAATGGAAAAAAGTGGGAAGCTCACCCCCCACCTCTTACTCTGGATGGAAAAAATAGTCCTTCTAAAGACAAGGGAAGACACGTGGAAGTTCAAGACACTCTGAATGCAAGAGAAAAAGCAAATGCATTGTGCTAGTTTGGATTGAATATGCTTGGTTTTAATTTGTGCCCACTGAAGCATTGAAATCATTCCACTGCCAGTCTTGTGAATATTTCTATTTTTGCTGCTTGATCTCCAAAGAAACCAGATCTCCAACCTCCAGATGAGATGTTTTTTTTCAGAGACTATAATGAGATTCAGGCTGTTACCTCAATCAGCTTAATTCTTACCTTATTGAACCAATATAGTGATTTAAAAAAAAAAAAAAAATATTTTCCAGAATGTGCTTTTGAATTTTATTTGCTCAACAGCTACAGTCCTCTGCTACTGTATTTTGTGTCGAGCTCTAGCTTGGCCGGTTAAGATGGGAGCTGTTAACCCAAATGCAAGAATGAAATCATGATCCAAGCTGCTATGTTGTTTTTGCCCAAAGCTGGGAAGATTCAAATGAAGTGCAAAGTCCATGTATGTCTTTGTCCCCTGGTGTCATCTTAATCCTTGTCTGTAGGTGCTGCTTGTCCTGCTTCATGTTGGGTGGCCATATGGAGTTACCTGCTTGGCAGGTTTGGAAATCAGGATGCTTTCTTCCTAATCCTTATCGGTGATGTACAATTATCAAAAGGTGTATGAACCCCCATAAACCAGCTTTAAATAACCCAGGGGATATCAGAGGCACCCTAAAATCCATGTTTATTACAGCAGTGTGCTGTGTCACAGCAGCTGCTGTAGATCCTTGATCATTTACTGCTTGTTTCCTTTTAAAAAGGTGAATTATGGCATGTCTAATGGATGCGTCGATTCCCTGGTACCAATCACAGAACATTGCTGAATTTCTGCAGACTTAAGTCAGCATATCTGCTCCATCAAGAAAAGCAATAACTTGATAACCTTAAGGAGAAGCTGAACTTGGCTCGACCAGGGCTTGTAGTTCCCATAGACCCATTAAAAGGTCCAGTCCTCGCTTGGTCAAGCGTTTGTCTTYTGTACATGTGGTGTTTGGATGCTTGCACTGATCTCTCACCGGCCATCCGTAGCACTTTGCCTGTGAAAACAAACACCATGCACATGTAGGAATTTCTCCTTTTGCTGCTAACTTTTTTAAAATAGTGATCTTTTCTATGATACTCCAATGCTTGTTTTAACCGAGCAAATAAAAAGTGGGTCTTGGTAGCAGTACCACCTCCCATCTTGCAGAGGATAGCAACCTAGTTAGTTAATTAATTAGTGTCTCGCATCCATTTTTCAAAATGCAGCTTGACTTCCTCCTATATTTTTGCTCCTAGATGAGCAGTGGAGGTGGAAACTTTCTTCACGTTGCGATACCGTGTGTCTGTTTATTAAAAGGATCTCTAATTCCCCAAAATAACCTTGTCTCCATAGTCTGTCCAGTTCTTGCCTTCCTATTAAAAATGTTGAGTGATGCCAGGATCTCCTTTAGTTTTTAGTCCTTCATATGAAATCACAGCTTATTTCACATATGTCATGAACATTTAAAGTAGCCGTTGATTGCAGCTCTGTGTCCTCGTGAGAGCCACAGCTACAGAATTCGGAAACAAGATAAAAATTTGGGAAAAAATAAGATTTGCTTAGGAAGCTTTGCCCCTGTTGGGACTAAGTGGACAAAAAGACAAGCTGCAGTGTGGAGATTTGTGCTAAAAGTACTAACTGTGCTAACAGTGGTGGAACACTGGTGGTATTTCAAACAAGCTGTCCCTTCAGTTTTAGAATATCAATATTAATTAGCAAAATATCAGCCCTGAAATATTTTGATTACATGYATTATTAAATACTTGGATAGCTCCCCCTTTTTTTTTTTCCTCTTTCGATATTAATATTTTCAAAGAACTACAAAGCTTGTGTTTTCAGGTAGCTGACAATAACTATTTTTAGTGAAGCTGTCATTTATAATTCAAGGGATTTTTCAGTACTTCTTGGATTGTAAGAAGGCTTTTGTTTTTGGTTTCATGTCCTGATGCATTCAGAACACTCTTCTTCGAGTTTAACAGCCACTCTTGTGTTGTGGCACTTACCTGACAGCTTAATTTTGAGACTGAATATATAGTTTTGTGGTTAGTTTAAATGCAGCATCCTATTTGTGCCCTTGCTTGTAAATTATCATAATTTGTGGGATGAATATTTTTTATAAATATGGCCTTTAGAAGAAAAAGACATTTTTTTTTTCATAAGCTAGTTGCTGGAAGTCTTGTTTAAAATAGGACTCATCCTGTTTGGTGTTTGTTTTGTTTGGGTATTTTTTTCTTGGTAAGGTCACTAAGCGGATCTGGCAGTACAGTTTTAATGTGCCATCAAAGGGAAGAGAATATCTCTGAATGCCTTAAGATCTATCCTTTGTGCTAGCTACGCTATATAGAGARCGTGTAAGTTGCTATCAGCTCTGCATCGGCTTGCAGGCTGTGGGTAACGGGGTTGGGTACCTGCACAGAGCAGGGAGCAGAAGGATACTCTCAGGTCAGCGCTACAAGCTTTTGCGTAGTTCTGCAYTGAAAAGAAACATTAATTTCGCAGGATTTTTAAATGCTCAGTTTAAAGGAGTGGAAGCTACCTGTATGATCTGGCTATACAGATCAAATTTCTAAAATATATAGGTTAAGTCATGCACTAAGCAGTTTCGGATGCTGACCTTCGAGAGGAGACGGATAACACATGGCATCATCTCTTACTTAATATGAACCTAAATCTAGTCATGAGCAGCTGCTTTTTTTTTTCTGACGAGGCTGCAGTTATTGCTGCTGAGGGCTGACTTTCATTTATTGCAGAAAAGATGATTCTCTCCGGGGAAATGATTTCATCTGCAGATGGAAAACGGGAAGGAGGTGCAAGCAGAAGTGGCAAACCAGAGGACAAAGCTTGCATGTGTTTTGCAGTTAGTTGAGGGTCGCCTTCCTTTAAGGAGGATTTTAAAAGAACGAGGATGGGCTTGTGTGGAAGCCTTGGCGATTTGTGTTTTGGAAATAAGAGTTATAGCAGAAGAAACCACGGCTGGCAGATGCCAGCAACTGTGGGGTAGGTGTGCATGGTACTGTAAGAATACGGACTTCCAAAAATAACTTTAGTCCTATTCAGATGCTTGAGAAAAGCTGAATTGTAGTGTCACTTAAAGAATATGAGACAGAGCAGAAAAATTGGAGAATTAGCTATTTAAACTCTTGTTCATTAAAAGGTATGCTTTACCTAAAATGTTAAAAAATGGTATTTGGCTTCTGACCGGCCAGGGTTGCTTTTTATCATTCATTTTAATCTTGAGGAATATATATCCTGTCAGTAGGAAAGTTGGAAACGTCTTTTTGGCAGAAGAGAAAGCTCAGGTTTTTGTGTTGATGGGTTGCTGTGAGCAGGCAGGTAATAATTTTTGTGAAATGTAATAAAATTGCGTTGGGAACACTGGAAAATTTTATTTGAAGCGGATTGTTTGCCAAAAAGAATTTTCTGTGAGAAGGCTTTAAAATCATCCTTTTCTCACTATCAGTTGCCCTTCATAATCCCCCATAAAATGAGGAAAGACAGAACATCAGTAACGACATTATTATGTCTTCTCCTAGTACTATTGCTTAAATTTGACTTTGCATCTAAGCTGTATTAACTTCTTCCAGATAACTTCAAGCTCTTAAGACTATAGGAAAAACATCTGAAATTATCAAGATATTATTTGACCCAGTATTTAAAAATAATGTGGTGACATTCAGTTATGTAAATTGTCCCTATTTTTTTTTAAGGGAAATCCAGCACAGGTATTGTCACTTCCAAAGTGGTTTAATGTTTATTTTGATGCGTGCGTGGGCTCCATGATGAGCAAGGCTGGGAAGCGTTGGTTTGTCTCGGCTTGTGCTGGAAGTGGGTTGAGTTTCCCGGGGAAGGAGACCTCCACGCAGAGGATCTGCTGAACARCATGGTTCTCTAACCCAACAAGATCCTTTCAAGAGGATCAATATACTGATGCATTGATCTATCTATCTATCTATCTCGGTATATCAATTTATATATATTAATATATATTGATATATGAATATTCAAAACACTCTTACATTACGATGAAATTGCAATGTGCAAAATTATTTCTTGATGATAGCATGTAAAAATGTATTATTTTTTTTTTTAATAAGCTGCCATTTATTTCCCTTATCTTCAAAAATTTTCTAATGCAGCGATACGGTGGCATTTAGGTGCTAGTGCAATGTATTTGTGTAATATTTATTGCTTCGGGAAAGGCAAGTATCTTTTTGCTCAGCTATTATTTCAAGTGTGATGCTTGCTGAAGCTGTAAGTACTACTGGAGCACCGTGCTGCATCCTTCAATGTGCATCCTTTTTGGCACAGCAGTAGTCAGGTTTCTCCTACCGCCGGTGCCTGCAGGGCTGGATTAGGAGGGGAAGAATGCCTTTATTTCCCCGGGTTTTGTTCTCTGAAGCTCTTGAGCTCTTCTAGGATAGAAGCGTCTTGTCCTTAACAATGGTGTAATTCCTGGGCTCTGAAAAAGGTATTTTCTGCATCTATTTTGGGGCTGGCAAGATGCTCCTCAGTGTGAACTCCTGTAGTCCTTGGCAGTGTGTCTCTGCTCTAACACTTCATATCCTTCATATTTAACAGGTTCAAAAAGATTATTATTGTAAACAGTTTTTTTCAGGCTCTATACCTGAAATTTTTGGCTGCAAACAAAAAATATAAATAGCTAGGCATGTGCCTCGTGAGATAATAGGAAGATCTCGTGCCCATTTACAGTTTATACAGCCGTCTCCCTGTTAGCTGGCTCTTCTCTGCGCTTGTGTTAATGTGGTATTTGACAGTGATCAATGGTTTCGGGATATCAACTCCAGATCTATTTCCAGTTGGGTTTCCAAAGGCTGTGTACACCTGTAAGGAGCAAATCCAACCAGCTGTTTTGGCTGTTTGCGTGAACAGAATTGTTGTACTGGTGAGGGATGCTCTGTCAGATGATGATGCTCAAGCCCGGAGTTAATCTGGTAAAACTTGAAGGTGCTGTAAATGTAATTTTGCCACTTTTATAAACGACAAATATATCTTGGTATTTGGAACAGGGTTGTCATGCCTCTGGCCAGTGACTACTTAATTAGTCGTTAGAAGAAGCAAAGCAACCTATAAAAATGATTTGTCCCCCTGAAAGTCTCCAAACACTTGAGATACACAAAGCACTTCCTTAGTTTCTGGCTTTTTGTTAGTTCTTGCCATTCAGTTTACAGTTCTCGTTAGCTATGTAGGGAATACGAGAACAGCAAGGTTAGGTTAAATGACTGCCACCCTTGCAGCCTGAGAGAGGATTCAGCAATTTGCTTTGATTTTTTTTTTAAATTTTACTTTTTATATTATTATTGTTTTGGTTTCTGGCAAAAAAAGCCAAGGGAGCAGCTGGGAGGGCACTGTGCCTGACAGGGGCTTTATTACTGGTCCTTGTTTGTCAGAATGAAGCTTTTAATGATGCTGTGGTTTTGCTAAGTACCCAGCATTTCTTGCATCCTTGCTTACTTTGATGCAGTTTTATCGATGAAGCTCTGGGACACAGAGACAATTAACTTCAACTGCCGGCTGCTCAGTGAGTACCATGAAAAAAGCTGATTATTTTAATATTTTAACACCACTGCCGCTCTATGTGTAGGGCGCACGTTTTCGGAGAACAGTAGTGCTTCCAGAAATCAAGATGCAATGACTCAAGTTGGGAGCTCAAGAAGGAGGAACGGTCCAGGGCAAGATTTTGTTTGCACCATTATTTTGGTCTCCCAGCATCACGCAGAAAGGCTGACGGAAGTGAAGGTGGAAATCACTTGTCCCATTCGGTTGCCTCAATCACAAGACCTCACCAAGCCTTCCTGTAGTCCCTTTTTTTATTTTCATTTTTTTTTTGCCCTCACTCGTGCCTACGCTAACACCTCCAGCCTACGAGGCAGGAATCCCACAGACAAGACCTTTGTTCACTATGTAGCCCTGATTAATTCCTTGGATGCGGATTCATTCCCTGCACAGAAGGTGCTTTGACCTTAAGGGGAAGAGTAAGTGATCATGTTGCTATTCACGTCCTAATTCAGTTCCTCGTTCATCAGAACCATTTGCAACAGCTTCTAAGAATAATTCGTTTTGCAACAGTTTTTCGTGTAATTTTTTTAGGGTGTGGTGGTTTTTTTGGTGTGTGTTTTTTTTTTTTTTTTTTTTTTCCCTTCCCACTTTCGTTTTGTCTTTGATAAAAGGTCTGGTAGAAGATGACATATGTCCACATGAGATGCATCAGCAAGAGTGTGATGGATGGATAGCAGTATTCTCGCCCACCTTCCAGCTGCTAGAAGGAGAGGAACCATGGAGTGGTGGTTGGACTGCAGGGGAATTTCAAAACCTCAAAACATGGGGTAATTCCAGGCTCTCAGAGGGACTGTCATCTATTGAGGTGCTCTATGTATCCGTGAGCCTCTTAAACAGCAAGAAGTATCAGACTAAAGTATGGGTGGATAGAGTCCATCTCCAAAAGAGAAGGAAAAAGACCTCTAGTGCACAGCAGTACCTGTGCTACAGTCATGGAGAAGCTTCCAGGTGAAAAGCTGAAGCACAAGTCTCATCCTCTGGTATAGAGATCAATAGACAAGAAGCTGATAAAGTTGCTTAAAGTGCTGAATAAAAATGAAAAACACAGGAAAAATGAGCCTGATATGACATTTCTCAATTTTTCAAGCCATGGGAGAAGCCGGTGAGCTTAGGAACAACTTAGAAAACACTTGCAACTTATTTTAGATTACACTTAGTGTGGGCAACTATACATCTTTGGGAATGATATACATCGTTTGAACTGTGTATTTACAACTTCTTCTTTTACGTTCTGGGAACCCTTCTTGGAGGCTGAGTAGACATCTCTGTACAGGCATGACGGTGTGGGATCACCTCTACTTGCAGAAATATTCCCCTCTACCAGAGGCATGGTAGTTAACACTGGCCAAGCATGGTTTCTCCTTTTATTATGACTCTTGACAATGACAGCCAAAACCAGTTTATGAATCTGACCTTGGACTGGGGACGTCGAGAAGGTTTAACTACAAAATTGTTTGGGTTTGCAGGAAGTCAAGGGACACCATATTTTTAGGTTCACCCATATTTGCTTTGAACTGTGGGCAAGATGAAGCAGATTTAGCAAGGGAGAAGACTTCTTGATTACAGAATTGGGACCAAATGGAAAATTTTAAGAGGAGAGGAAAGAAACCGCCGAAGCCCTAAAACATGTAGTTGGGATGCCACTGCCATTGCACGCTTGTCCTCGCTGTTGCGGGAGATGGGTGGTTTGGTGCCTGCAGGGGCTGCATTTCTGTTGTGTATTGGCACCTTGTTGCGCCAGGTAGAGCAGGGACTTCTGTCCCGAGCATCTGCAAGCGTGTCTTCGCTCCTGCTTTAATTTTCTGTTCTAATTGGGGTCGTCTCACTGCACTGGTGTCTTGCTTAAGTGCGTCAGTCTGAATAAACTACTCTGGAAGTATTTAAAAGTTGTGTAGACCTGGTGCTTAGGGACACGGTCTAGTGGCAGACTTAGTAGTGTTAGGTTAACGGTTGGACTTGGTGATCTTAGGGTCTTTTCCAACCTAAATGATTCTATGAAATTTATCCAAAAGAGCTTTCTTCTGTATACGGAGAACCTTGGAGTGCTGATAGTTCCCCCCTCCCCAAGCTTTATCATCCCTTTTGAAGAACTAAATTTGAATTGCAACTACCAACTTGCACTATAACACATAAAATATTACTTTTTCTGCATTATAGGTTTCATTCTTTTGGGTGGAACTCATTTTATAGATATTTTGCATGCAGTTTTACTGCAAAACATTCCCCTTTGTATCTCCTGCCTTCCCTGCACTAATACCTGGGTCCATAAATCTGCATTTTACACAGTACTACCTCAAGCACTTGCACCACAAGGTTCTTTGAGACAGACCGACATAGATGATTAAGCTATAATAACCACGTTTCTCTCCCGTCAGGAAACAGTGGGAAGAAAAAAACATCGTGAGTACGGAAGAGAAAGTTGATAAAAAGGAGAGGATTAGTATTACATAGATCATCAAATGAACTGATGTGTAAAACTGTGAAATAATAATCAAGACGTTGGGCATCTCCATGGGCTTTTCTGCCCTTCTAGGACATGGTAGTTTTTCCAGCATCGGCTGTCACAGATGTGTCAGTCTGGCATCAGTTTTGGTGTCGCGGGAGTGTTATTTTGGGTACCAGCAGCACGAGGCTATTTGGTGCTGCAGAAGAGAAATTCTGAGAGTTTTTGTGCTGGTATATTCAGATTAAGCAGTGAAGTATGTTTACATTGGCCGCTTCTTTATCAGATTTTTTAAGTTTATCTATTTCAGGAATTTCTGCCCCACACAGTATACATTTTGACATACTGGTGGATGGATAAATCCAGGTTATCTAGAGCAACTGAGCATGTTATGATTATCCGAGGATTGGGAACGGGGAGAAAGTTTCACTATTTTTGTAGTCTCTTGTCTGGGTTATGGGATGTTTTATTAAAACTTTGCTTCCAGAATTGCCCCTTTAGCAGCCTCAGAACTGACACTACTCTATTTTTTCCAAATCATCCAATATTTGGTAAACTCTGTCCCTGATTTCCGGCTTTAGTTGTCACAGATTATTTATGATAGGTACTGATGCTTCCAGTAGATGGTTTATTTTGGATTTTTGCTGTGTGTTGCTTACGCTGTCCCTGAAAATGAAACTATTCAGCTTGGTCTTTCTGAATGGAAAAATAAGAAATGGCATGACCGGAAGCCTCCATTTCARTTATCTTTCTGAAGGTAATTGGAGTATCCTCATTTGTTTGATATGCCTTACAGAATAACGCTTGCTAAAAAATGCAGCCCCCAATGCACGAGCACTCACTATATGCAGTCACATATATGTCGAATTTGAGAAAGCACATTTGCTACCACATTTGTTTGTGTGTATTAAACTGTGGTCAACTAGTAAAAGATTGCATATAATCTAAAAATAAACCACTATTTACAAGTTTAGTGTACTCACAAAGCCTAGCTGGTCGTCATAAATTTAGTATGCTTTTTCTATCACCCTGCTGGTAATCAGATTATTATTGCGATTTTTATAAGGGCCTCTGAGGTCCTTGGAAATATTCATCTATTTTGTTATGTAGGAGGACACAAGGCTTAATTTGTAACCTCATGTTTGTTTGGCTATCATGCTTTTTACATTGCAAGTAGAATAATGTTATGATAGTAAAATTGAGCTAAATCAGTGTGCAGTGTCAATTTGAGTAAGAATCCTCATTCAAATGTAGAAAATGGAAAAGGATATAGGAAATATTAGGATGGAAGTATATTGGCTTAAAATGTCATAAATTCTTCCTTTCACAGGCATGCATAATCCATAAATTTTGGCCAGAGTGTTCACGGGAGTTGGCAATTATTTCTGGTCTAATGTATCCCCCGGGTTTCCATTTCCCATGGGATCAGCATCCCATTACTGCCGCCTTCACCCTTGCCAAAGCCAGTACATCAGTGAAGCAGCTGAATGATACCTTGGTGGTAAAGTCAGTTCATCTTATAATCTGCAACTTACTTGGGTACAGAGACAAGCATCCCCTTTCAGTAAGACATTAGCTTTTCTTTTCTTGTATAAATGACTTGCCTACTTAGATGTAGCATCATTTTCTTATATGCTCTCATTTAAATGTAAACACATAGCAATGCAAAATGCCTTTAATTAAAATAGTGCATAGAGTGAGTATTTACGGGTTGTGAAATACTTACTCTTGTTTTGGGCTTTTCATGTCCCTATTATTTTTTTTGTGTCTAAACGCAAAAATATTGTTAATTTAAAAAGTCATACAAGAGCTAATATGACAGACTGCTTGAACAGTTGTCATTAGGAGCCTCTCTCATTGACATATGCTAATTACCTAATTATGCATATTTCATTGCAATATTTTCTCCAAAATGCTTTGAAAACTGACTGTCCGCAAGAGGCGTGTTTGATGTTGAGCAGCGCCAGGCTCATGTGCATCAGCGGTTGGGAGACCACAAGCAATTATCTTCATTAATGTTTCTTTGACCTAACATAATACACCAAGACATGGTTAGCGTTATTAAAAGTAAATCATGTGGCACGCCTCCTGTGATTTATAAGGCTCAAATTAACACCTCTTTGCTTTCTGACCTCGCTAAATTTCTTAGTCATTAGTGGAAGCTTCTGGCGTTTAAGTGGTTTTGGGGAGAAYTTGGCTCTTCTGCGTTCCCAAAGTTACTCGGGCTTTTAGCATCTCCATGGGGTTCATGCTTGACTAGCGATTCTGCCGGATTCGAGTTGTTCGGATGCGGAGCACACAGATGTTTGTTATGTTACTGAGTCCGTGCAGAATAAGCATCTATAGGGAAGTGAAGGAAGCTTGTGGGTAGGTGGGGTAGAGTGACCTGATGCTTTATAGAGAATTTATTGAGCTTGCAAGTATTTGACGGGAGGGAGGAGGTAGAAGGGAAGGTCAGTTCAAATTGACCAACTTAAAGTACTGTTTGCAGTTCTCTTGTGAGTCAGCAGTCTTTGATATACTCTGATAACTTGAATAAAAATAGCCAGCCCTCTTGTCATAAGCTTTTGAAGTAAAATCTTGGTGAGGAATTATCTAGCTTAAGTGTTGTGGGTTTGTTGTTTTTTTTYTCCCCTTCTTGAACAAAGGCTGATGCTGGAGTCGCAGAGCTAGACAAAGAAAGCCCAACCCAGCACTTAACTGACATCATCCCTGTTGCATCTGTGCCTATACTAAACCTATAGGAAAGCAGCTGGAGCACTTCCCAGTATATAATATATGTCCTGCTACCAGGCAATGCTCCGTGAATCCGTGCCAGACGTATTTCACTGTGACATATTAATTTCTTTGCTTTGAATAGTGCGTGGCTGGGGATAATATACTTAATGAAATATTGGAGCGAGAAACAATATGACATAAAATAACACTTTTCATTTAAGGACCTCAGAAATGCTTGTAGTAAATTAAACAAATCTGTAAATAACAGCCTTGTGTGGATGTAGATGATGGGGTGGCTGTGCTTGGACTGAAGGTCTTGGATCTGGGTACGTGGGGAGGAGTGCAAGRACAGGGCAACCATGTGAAATGCTTCCTCTGAATACTCTTCCTGACACTGAATATCTGAAGCTCGGGAGCTCCCAAAACCTGACATGGTTTTGACCTCATGTCTTCTGACTGTTCTTGAGCATTTTGTTGACACCATRGTCGTGAGGTCTTGCTCCTGTGGGGCAGCGCTCAAGGAAAAGCTCAATCTGACACATAATGGTAGGATGTGCATCGCATAAACTTTTCTCTCTATTAAATGTCACCTGCTACTTTATTGCCCAGATCCTGGCTCTGAGGATCCTCTGCGTTTCTTCATAGTTCCCTTTTGTCTTTATATTGGAATAACTCTTAACATCTTCAAGGGGAGTTTTGAGTTCGTTAGAACTAATTGGTGGAGAACTGAGGACCACTAACTCTGGAATCGCTTTAGTTTGAGGCYGGTGGTGGGTTGTTTTCTCCTTGTAGTGATTAAGTTTGAGAAATTATCTGTGTATTTGATGTTTCAATGCCAGAGATCTGTGTTCTGTGGTTTTTAAGCAGTATGAGGGAAATAAAAAGTGCGATTATGCGAGTGAGTAGGCTGTAATACTTCATATCTGATGTCAGATATGGGTACCTTTGGAAAAGGTTGACTTGGTAGGTGGAGAAGTGCTACTGTTTGAATCCTGATGGGTTGAGAATCTCCTGGACAGGAAGAGAAAGGAGTTTATCTACCGTTTACTGGCACAGGACGATGGGATAATGTATCTAGAGCAAGGACCAGGTCCACAGGGGAAGGTGATGGTCACTTTATCCTGGTGTGAAGCAGCTAAAATCGGAGGGTGTTGTGTACCACACACCCATGAGAAGCTGCTGATTSTTCTCACAGTCTGGATTTCGGAGCAGCTGTAGGAATAGGTGAATTCAGTTGATAGAAGGTCCTCATCCCAGGAGTGTTGGAGCAAAGCATCAGGCCTATCAGCAGTGTGTGCTCTTGGATGAGCGCCCGTGCAGGTGTCACGTGTCCATTTACAATGTGAGACAACTTGGAGCTTGTGACCACTGAGTAATTCAAATTTTTTTTTTTTTTTAAACTTGTGACGAGGCAAATAGTTGTGTTTCAAGAGTCATTTTGAATGGTGTTCAGGAAGGCCTTTGAATTGATAAAGAAGGCATTTTCCCTTTGGTTGGAGTATCCTTTAAGGTGATATTTTAAAGTTTGGGTTTGTTTGTTTGTTTTTTTAAGTTAGCATTTTATGCAACTGTTCAAAATCTCAAAAAGTTTAGCTCTCTAAACATCTAAAAAATATGTAATTTGTGTGTAAGATTGAGTYAATGTTGGGAAAGTCAGGGGGTGTTTTCCAAAGTCACAGTTAGCTGAATGATGCTTTCCCTAAGTTGGCATGAAGTATRCAAACATGGAAATAGAGGCACTAACTCTTAAATAAGATATTTGGTAATATATATGATAAGGCTGTAGCAACTTTTGACATGAGRAGAATGCCAGTATTGATTCAGTAGGCTGTCTGGTATGTTGCTCACAAAATATTGATTTTATTCTCCATAAAATACACTGAAAATCAGAGAGGCTATTTGAATCTTTGATGTCTCAGAGTCAGGGACAAATTAGCAAAAGCTTGAGGTGCTGTGGGTAGTTGTGTCCAAATAGAAGGGAGCCTGAGGTGGCTAGTGTTTGTGTGTTAAATACCTTTTTTTAACCCACCAAAGCTGTAATACCCTGCTCCCTTTTCAGATGTCAGTTGGGAATCATCGGTTGCCTTCTTAAAGTGATGGGTATCATCACTTGGATTGCTCCATTGCATCTCATGGTGCATGTCAACCATTTTTCAGGGATCCCTACCAAGATAAAACGCCTAACCTATTTTTGTTTTGCTTTTTCCTTTTTGTTAGCATTGCTAACATGATGACCTGACACCATACAGGACAGTCCTGACTATGCAGCGCAGGTACTGATGGGAAAGGATCCAATATGAGTGTAAATGATGTTGGAGGAAGACGACGCTTTGAGGATAGCGAGTACACGTTGCACATATACCCCGGGAGCATCGCAGAAGGGACTATCTACTGCCCCATCACCGCCAGGAAAACTTCCACAGCCGCCGAGGTGATCGATTCGCTCATTAATAAACTTCAGCTCGAGAAAACAAAATGTTACGTCCTTGCCGAAGTGAAGGAGTTTGGTGGGGAGGAATGGATCCTCAACCCTACGGACTGCCCGGTCCAGCGCATGATGCTGTGGCCTCGCATGGCCCTGGAGAACCGCATCAGTGGCGAGGATTATCGCTTCCTCCTGCGGGAGAAGAATCTGGATGGGTCCATTCACTATGGGAGCCTCCAGTCCTGGCTGCAGGTGACAGAGGAGCGTCGCAGGATGGTGGAGCGTGGCTTCCTTCCCCAGCCGCAGCAGAAGGACTATGATGACTTGTGCAGCCTGCCGGACTTGAATGAGAAAACGCTCCTGGAAAATCTCAGAAACCGCTTCAAGCAAGAAAAAATCTACACCTACGTAGGCAGCATCCTCATCGTTATTAATCCGTTCAAGTTTCTACCTATTTATAACCCCAAGTATGTCAAGATGTATGATAACCATCAGCTGGGAAAGCTGGAGCCCCATATTTACGCTGTGGCAGACGTGGCTTACCACGCCATGCTTCAGCGGAGGAAGAACCAGTGCATCGTGATTTCAGGAGAGAGCGGGTCGGGAAAGACACAGAGCACCAACTTTCTGATTCATCACCTCACCGCCCTCAGCCAGAAGGGATTTGCCAGCGGAGTAGAACAGATTATTCTTGGAGCTGGACCAGTGCTTGAGGTAAGATGAAAACGATAGTAGTGTGGAAACTTTTTAACGGTAGGGAAAAAAAAAAAAAAAAACAAAACCAAAAAAAACCCACCACCACACAAAAAAAACCCCAAACAAACAAAAAAACCCCCATAAAAACAAACCACCAACAACCCCCCCCCCAAAAAAAATCCCAAAACCCAAGTAGTTGGGGTTTTATTATGACAGTAGTCTGGGGTTATCTGCTAAATGCTGATAATTAAGTTACAACAGTATTAGCAATAGGAGAAAGTTGTGTTTCTGCCTATAGAGCCCTACCTGCTTCACAAAAAAGGAAAAATAAAAGTACAGCAAATGGCTTTCTGACAAATTTATTAATGCGTTGTTTTCRTTCAAGTGTTTCTTAATACTGGTATATCTCAGTGATTTTTCAGTTTGAAAATGGAAATGAAAAAGCCTTTCTTGAATTGTCGTAGCCTTTCTTTATATTACATTGAAAAGATAATTCATTGCACATAGTATATTGATAGTGTATTTACGAAGGTTCTGTGCACTCAACTTCATTGAGCTCGGGAAGAGATCAAAGGTAACTTTCATTGTCAAAATTTTATTTTCTAATCATGAGTACTTGATTTGGCTGGTGTGATTAGTTACTTTATGAGGACTTTTCCTGTGTATGAAAGGAGATTAGATGAACTGCACCATTAACTTCGCAGATATGAAACCTTAATGAATGCTTGTATCCCTCTTTAATTAATTTGCCTTGAGTTGGCCCCGTAACTCTTTGAAATGGTTTTCCTTAGAATTGCCAGTTTTGCTTGTTRAAGAGTTTTGTTTGTTAAAGCCCGTCTGCACATGGGTGACGTGAGCATCAGCTTCAGCCGTGCCGTGGTGGTTCTYTGAAGCCATGGTACAGAGAGGTGGCTTGATGGCTGCGTTTTCTTCTCTTAAAATAAAAAGTGGTTTCCACTAAAGGATAGTAAAACTCATGGATTTTTGGGGATTTGTTTTCTATTTTGAAAGGTTTTTTTGGCAGCTGTAGACAAAGACATCTGCTCTCTGTGTCTATATTCCGTTAATGAGTCTGAGGACTTGGGGCATCTTCACCTATCTGCAGAAGACTGGGAATCAGAGGAAGGACTAGTGCTCGTGGATGTCTCGGCTAAGGATGAGCGAACAGCTTCATTTTGCAAAGCCAACAAGTTTTTTTTCTGTTTTCACGTCAGGTAGAATGGGTTGAGCTAATTTAATCTGGAGTTAGCAAATGATTAAAGTCATACAGGATGGGCTTTGCCCTGAGAAGCACCAAAGCTGTATAACAAACTGAAGGTAAAGAAATTGTCGTCCCCCCCCCAAAAAAGCCTTTTTAGTCTGCATGAAACTGTCTGTTAATTCTTTTAAAGCATGCAGGCAAGCAGACTCCCTGTTCTTGCACTCGCCAGTGTTTCTCCTGTTGTTGTGCAAGAGATTATGGAGCTGTTTCTTGCTGGAGTTGATGAGAAAATATCAGACCAGGCTCTGGTAGTCTGCAAATAATGGTTGTTGGGACCCAATTAGGTGACCACATTAATTTAAGAAAATATGTGTGAAAACTATTGCATTCCACCTCCAATCCTGTTATTTATTTGAAACATTTGCATGCCTGTTTGGTTTTTGGTATGCTTTTTAATGTATCTGGTTGGACCAAGGTCCACTTTATAGTTCTCTTAAGTAGTGTCTAGCTTAGATTTCCAGAGATGGAGAAGAGAGATCTCCATGAAAGGGAAGTTAGGAGGAAGTTTTGGGAATTGTTTTTTCCTTAAATTCTACTTTTTTCAGGAATAGGTAACATAGTGCAGTTGCAAAACTGCCTGAGCATCACTCAGTCTACTGATGCAGTCCCTTAAATAAATGAACTGTTCCACCTACTTGAAAGATTAAATATTTATTCACCCACACCCCCTCCCCCCCAATACAGACTTATAGTCATTGCTTGTAGTCAAACAAGCTTGTGTCTGGCGGCAAGAAATAGAGGATGCCCATGAGCTGCACATTTCTTTGCTTTTCTTTCTCTGCTTGCTGTTATTTTATGCTATCGAACAGGGAGGGAGGGTGCAAGCAATTTCAGGATGGTGCAACTTGAAGGTCCCTGGTTATCAGGATCCCTGTTGTTACCCCTGCGTTTCAGGATCTGAAGTTTTAAGTCTAGTTGCTTGGCTCTTGGATGGAGGGCAGCAGCGCAAACGGTTTACTGGCAACGCTGCTTTGGTGATGGCCACTTGCTTCTTCCTGGGAACTGTTGCGTGTTTTGGGATTAGGTACAGGGGAGGGATGCACTAAGCCTCTTYGCTTTCCTTTCGCAAGATCTGCAGCTGTTTTTTAAGAAAAAAACAAAAATCTGAATCATATCTGTTATTTCTTTTGGTTTTGGAACAGAAGTTTGCATTCCTTTGCTCTGGCAGCTGGATGGCTGCTGTTGTGCTTCTCTAGCTGCCTCGAGGTCTCTTGGAGAAAGTGAGGGTAATCCAGAATTTCTTCTGCTCTGCCAGCGCCAGTCCCAAATAGTCACAAATCATGCAGACTTGAAGATAAAATGTGCATACTTCTGCTTTTCCTTCCCTTCCTAAAATTTCCTAAAAAAGGGATCTTCAGAGAAGATATGTTTTAAAGGGTTGTGTTACCCTGCCACCCATTTGCAGATTTGACCTTTTGATTCCTTGCATTTGTGGTTGAAATACACTTTTCACTTCTCTGTAAGTTTAGGTGCCAAACTTGTGTCTTCTTTTTTCCTCTCTTTCTYCATTCTTCTACCCTCCTCCAGGCACCTTCTTGGATCCCCTTGTTTTCCCTCTACGTATTTAAAATTAAATGGTGTTCAGCTCAGGCTTGTCTTTTAGGARACAGTGACATACCTCTTCATGCTGTGACTTCTGATTTAGGGAACAGAGCACAGCAAATAAGAGTTTACTCGGATCCGTTAATCTCTCTTTCTTTCTCTGCTTGCAAAGCATTTTTGGTAGCRCGAGTGTTTGCACTGAGCCACCCGTTCCTGGGAATGCCTTTGCAGTGGTGCTCACACGGTAGGAGCGGAAGCGGAGCAAAATCAAGGCTTTTTTGTTTKGTTTGGTTTTTTTCTCTCTTCAGCTTTGCTGTTTTCCTAATTTACCTTTTTTGAATAGCCTCAGGCTATTGTTTGGGGCTTTTTTTCTTGCACGAGATTCCTGTGAGCCTTGTGCAAATTGCACTTTTGGGGACGGCTGTCAAGGCAAGCTGTGACTACCATCCAAACGCAGTAGTATCGTCCAGCAGTTGTACGTAGTGGCAACTGCAGTTAGAGGTGTGTGCTGAGACAAAATGTGTCCTTTTAAAGTGTACTTGACATAAGTCCTATGGACTTTCTTTTTCCTTAAATGGGATTTAATAGGCAAGCTTGTTTTGTAGCGGTGCTCCTTCGAGTGGTTGCAATAAGCCTTTTTTGTTTTGTGATAAATGATATTATAAAATAGTTATATATTACTTATTTGTGATAAATGATTTTACTTAAATASTGTACTTTTTCTAATAACAAGGCTCCAATTGGTTTAAAAATATTATTTTCTTTATATTTTTTCTGTATTTTTCCCTATTTTCTTATAAAGCACATTTTTCCCTACAGAAGATTGCTTTTTCAGCAGGGTATCCATAGAGCTGAGCTTACCAAAATTTTGCTCTCTGGCTATTTAGTTTCAAGACTGAGCTGYTCAAATTCAATTATTTTATGTAGTTACCAGAGGAAGAGTTGCATGTGCTGCAATTCTGTTCTGTTTCTGATAGACTTCATGCAATACTTTAGATGAAAACTTCGTTATGCTTAGCTTGATGCTCCAGCAGGCACCCAGGGTGTATAACTCTGCTACTACATAGGTAGTTTGGTTTTCGTTTAGATGCCAACCCTGATACTATATAAGAAAGCATCAAGGAAGTGTGCTGGTCRGGCAAACACTTTACTCCAACAATAGCACTTTTTTTTGGAGAGGGGAATAGGAGGAACTTCCTATAGGCAACTTATGCAGACTATGAAGTGTTTCTAYTTCATTTCTAATTCCGAAAGCCACAATTAAAGGTTTGCGCTAAAAAAACCCCAAAATGTCGTTATCACAGGACTTCCAATTAAGGGTAGTGAGACACTGGAAGAGATTGCCCAGGGAAGTTGTGGATTCCCCATCATTGGAAGTGTTCAAGGTCAGGTTGGACAGGTTGAACAACCTGACCTGGTGGAAGATGTCCCCGCCCATGACAGGGCAGTTGGACTGGATGATCTTTGAAGGTCCCTTCCAACCCAAATCATTCTGTGATTCAATTAGTGGTCTACCTGGAGGACTGTGGTTTAGCCACAGGGCTGTTTCACCCCATAGATRGGTAATTTGTTCATGTGAACTTAGGACAGTGTTTTAAGACCCTGTTTTCTCTTYAATTAGATTAGCTAGAAACATCTASAWGAACTTTATATTGGAAGCTCAGCTTGTTTTCATAGACTTAAACCTTTAGAGGTGGGATGTTGGTGTGCTGCTCCTCAGCCCTCCCTGGGATCATCACCCTGCGCCAGTGCACRATGCAGCACACGAGCATCCTCCTCCATTCGGTGTAGAGCGAAACATAAACCATGCTTCAGCTTTCCTGGGGAGGTTTGAATGCAAGRTAATTTATTACATCATGTTACTTTTTTTTTTTCCAATTCTCAGCAATAATGCAGAAGTAGCAAATTTCTCCCTGTCTTAGCTATGCCCAAAGGTCCCCAGACAGGTATAGGATGAGCCTAGATCTAAAGGAGTCTGCACCAGATTGTTTTATCATCCATAACTTCCTCAACTTCTCGTTTGTCACAAGAAGTACTGTGATGGCAACTACAAAAAACAGACATGTTTTCTAAGGAGCTGTTTACATGCATCTTCAAATGTCCCAGTGGGGATTTATCAATTGCTTTAAAAAAAAAAAAGATAGCAAAAAGAAATGTTTCTGTGACAGGCTGAGGAACGCTGCCAGTGGTGGAGGGTAGCTGTTGCTGTCCTTCACAGCTGATGTGCATCTGCAGCATCTATGCTGGAAAAAAAGGAGTTGATTGCTTGAATTGCTTTTGAAAAAATTGCAGCTAGCCTTTTGTAGTGGCGGCAGTGCTATTTGCATTCCCAATAGGTGGTGGTTTGCATAGAAACCTTAGGAACAGCAGCTGGAATTGCTTTTTAATTTCTGGAGCCATATTACACAATATGTGTGTTTTGCTTGTATGGGAAGTTATAGCTTCAATCTTAAGGTCTAGAAATCTGAAAGCTGTTATTTTTCTTAATCCTGATTGTTGGATTGTTAAAGGAAAATGTAAGCAGCAATAAAAGGTATTGGATTTATTTTATAGGTACACTATTTATTATATAGGTACACTTTGCTGTTGTAGTGTACAGCCTCCTTCCAACTGAATTAAGCTCTCGCAGCAGCAGCTGAAGAGCTGGCCGCTGTTAGGTGTGAGTGAAAATGATACCGCGCTGCCAAAATTTCAGTCGATGCTGCTGGATGTTTCCAGAGTTAAACAAAGAGCTATTGAGCGGAGTTAAAAAAAATCAATTAACTAGAAGAATCAGGCATGTCCTGGACTTCCAGTATATTCGACTGGCGTTGGACAACGTGGAGATGCTAAAGCTAAATGTGCATGYGTCCTCCGTTGCTTCTCCCAAGCAATTTGGCCAGACGTGTGCGAGACCTGTGGTAATCCCRGGTAGGACCCAGCTCCGCCGGCAGATCTCACTCTGTTAACTCTTGCAGCGCGTAGCCAGGATAAGGTGATGCTGGTTTTGTACAGCAAATTATGGTGCAATTATTTCTCTGCGAGAAAAGGCATTATCAAATCCAACATATTCATATTTTTACTTGGAACAGTTTTAATGGGAGGTAAACTTTGAGTATATTCACATATTTTTTTCCTACTTGGAACAGTATYAATGGGAGGTAACCAAATTTCATTAAAATGTACTTTAAAAGAAAAAATAGATCTGATGTAGTTCATGAAGTTCAGTTTCCAATATGCTGATTTTAAGTCATGAGGTTGTGTCTTGTGGCTCTAGAGGTTTTATATCTGAAAAATGGATTTATGTGAAGGGGAGAGGCAAGGACTCCTTATTCTGATCATTACTCACTTTTGATTATTTTTAACCTRTAATATGTACAATTATTATTGATCTCCTGTGTGGTCTGAGTGTGGGGTAGGTGTTTAATGCAGCAGCCAGGATTTTTTCGCATTGCGTTCTTCCCTCCCCAGTGCATGGAAAGGTTAGAGAGGGAGCAGCGCACAGAGATTATACAGATGATGCCTAATGTGGGAAGAATTTGTGCAGGCCTCCGCCGGCAGCAGTGACACAAAGGAGTCATACAGCAAGGCTCATGCACCAAATGCTTTTCACCAGTGCTTTCAAAATGCTGTTATTCTTTAGCTGCGGATATTTTACAGTTTCAGGCTCTGTATCAAATAGTGTCTTGTTCATCTGTTKCTCTGATGCTAAATTACTCAGTCTTTTTACTTTAGAGGCTTCCTGCAATGTCCAGATTGGCTGTATCGGTGACTGAGTTTAATATTATTATTTATTTTTTCATTARTTGCTATCTTCAGCAAACATTTTGTCACCACCAAATCCATTTATTATGCTTAAATGACAGAAATGGTTGTTTCTGACTTGAGATGACTGCAGGAAAATGGATTAGTTATTAAAGCAGGTTTATGCAAAGCTGCCTTTTTCTCCACCCTTAAGAATTAGCAGCTGTTTTGTTTCCAGGAGGGAAATGCTAAAGAAAACCCTGCCTTTGCTGGGTGGAGCGCTTGCCTTACAGGGAGCGTTTTATTGAACCTACAGGTGCAAGCATCCCATCTTTTCCCTCCCTCCTCGCCATCTCTTTTTGGGGTGGTTGTTTTGTTTTTTCATTCATTCTCATTCATACCCTTCCATTTTTATCCTTTTCATTAGTTTTCTTTCACTGATCTCTTAGGGTTTCACTTTTCTCTCTATTGATCTATATCTAGAGATCTAGATTTTATAGATATCTAGATATTTTGTACCTAGAGATCTAGATTTTCTAGATATCTGTATCCCCATATGTCGTGGTTTAACCCCAGCCAGCAACTAAACACCCCGCAGCCGCTCACTTACCCCCCACTCCGGTAGGATGGGGGAGAGGATCGGGAGGGCACACGGAGGAAAACCCGCGGGTTGAGATAAAAACAGTTTAATAATGGAAATAAACCCAAGTAGAACAGTGATAATAACAATGATAACAACAACAATAACAGAATATATAAAACAGGCGATGCACAATGCAACTGCTCACCCCGATGTGTTCCGAAGGAACCGYGCACCCAACCCCCAGAGCCCCCAGGTTTTTATGCTGCGCATGATGTCACATGGTATAGAAYACCCCATTGGCCAGCTGGGTCAACCRCCCYRGCTATGCTCCCCCCCAGCTCCCCCTGCACCTGGCAGAGCATGGGAGGCTGAAAAGTCCYGGTGCAAGCACCACCCAGTAACACCCAAAGCATCAATGGGCCATCAACGCTCCTCTCATTACCAAACCCAAAACACAGCACYCCCTCCAGCTACTGGGAAGAGAGTTAACTCTGTCCCAGCCGGAACCAGGACACCATATATCCAGACTTTATGGATCCCCATATATCTGGATATCTAGATTTTCTAGATATTTATCTATATASATATCTATATATCTATAAAATAAAATCCTGAGTCTGACCCGAGCAGGGACCATGTATTCATGCTTGCATGCAACCATAGCAAACCCAGATGATGCTGAGTATTATACGGTTCTCTAATGAACARTTGACTTCCGTAATATCATTTTTTATCTTCCACTGACTTATTGCACCACTGTATCTGTTATTTAGTTTTGTATTAAGCTTTTGTTTTTAAACCTGAATATCAAAGTGCACATTTTATAAAGATGAAGGAAGGAACTCTTTTCTGAAAGCTTTTTGTTTCATTTTTCACTATATATACTTATCAAATAGTATAATGATAATGTAGCACTTGATAAGTAATGTTTTTGATCAAAGATCGTGCTGTTACTGTCCAGTARGGCTTCCATGAGGACTTGATATCGATAACTGAGGTGCAGACTTTTTATCCCTAATGTGCGTGGTTAATATGGCACTGTATTTTTCTAGTCACGGAATGAGAAATAAATGCTCTAGTAGGGATTTTGTTTCTTCCCCCCCTCACTTCTCCCAGTCAAAATACAGATTTTGTTTTTAGGACCATTGACTGAGACCCTTTTGACTTTTTTTTGTGGCTGGGGAACTCATATCAGATTTTACACGCTGGGCTTGGGTGCTGGGTGGATGCCAGATAGGTGGTGTGCTACAGCTTGGTCGCCCTTGGTGGGGAGCAGAAGAGCCTGAGAACAAGGACCCTTTGTAAGAGAGGGACTACACCCGGCTGCAGTGGTAGCAGTTGACAAATTTTGCCTTTTAATGGTTTCTGCTGTCCCTGTGGCTCTTCCAGGAGCAAAACATGCGTGCTCTCCACTAAACGTCTCTGAGTGCATTTTGTTTTGCTGCCCGAGGAGCAATACCCTCTCTTCTGCTCAATGGCAAGGTGATGGTGTCTTATTGAGCTCCGGGAATTCGAACAAATTGTTTCCCAAAGCAGCAGATAAAATTTTCTGAATCTGTCCTGAGTGTCTTCCAATGTGAGAGGCGTTCCCTTCTTATTTGTAGCACAGAAATTGTTATTGTCGCTTATTTTATACAGTGGAGAGACAGAGAAAATGTGATTAGTTATGGTTTTTTTCCCTTTTAATGTCTCCAGTGATTGTTGATATATATAAACCTAAAGGAAGAGGGTTACTTCTGGAGTCGGTGCACGTGGCTGGTGCTTACTCCTGCCTCATCTTTACTTTGTTTTCCTGTATGAGCCTGGACAGGTCTGCAAACATTGTGTTTGTATAAAGGTACTGAAGTACCTAGCTGTCCTAGGTGGAAATTAAAGGTATGTATACATGCATACATTATATATGTGCATATACACCCTATATATACATTAGCAAGCGGTTCAGCACAACAGGGAGCCGTTGTGTGGAGGGAAGCAGCCAGTGCAGAGCCCACGTGTGCACCTCCAGGGTCTACTGTGGACGAGCTCCCATCTGGTCCTGCAGCAGAAGACCTCAGTTGCCTACAACCAGGATTTAATTTGAATTGCAGCAGTTTTGGAGCATAGAAACTGAAGTAGATTTAGTGGGGGGGTCAAGAGGTTCCCTTTGAAGACCTCTTGAGCCAACTACAGCACTGCGGCAATGCAATGTATATGCCTTATTTCCCCATATGCTTCCTATAGGAGGAGAGAAGTCAATGCATTCACTGATGACTGCAAGTAGATCATGAGCATCGGTGTGARTAGTGATCATCGTTTAGCGTTGTGTCAGTGAAAATGTCTAAACCCAAGGATTGCCGGGATGAGTGGTGTCGACCATCTCTTCTACAGCTTGGAGAAGATTGCGTTTTCTTTGTGGTCCCAATGTCTGCCAGATATAAAGAAGCTTAACCAAGTGCCTCCTGCTTTGACCAAAAAGGTTTGCCAAATTCAACAGAAATCAATTTAAAAAAGTAAGGCAATATAGCGAAGCATAGGCAGGTAGCTGCTCCAATTTGTTCAGCTTCTAAAGTTAAATATTACATAGAGGTTAAGTTAAAGCTCAGTGGAGTGTGTGGCAGAGGGTGATGGAACAATCCTTCCCCAACCCCACATTGCATAAGTCTTGCTGAAGCTCACAGCAGCAATTTGGGGTAGGCAAAATCATTGTTTCCCGTGTTTGCGGAAAGGATATGCCTTAACTGCAGCAGCCGATTGCAACTTGGTTTTATTTGCTTAATTAAGATGGAGGAGGGATAAATGTCGTGCCAGACAGTTGAACCTTTGGCTTTGTCACAGTGATTGGGGATTTGGACTTTTACGGGCAAAGGCTGCGATAGAGAAGATGAAAGGACAAGCTGAATCTCAAGAGTTACTATTGAGTTTAAAACAGCGGAGACATTCCACAGATCATTTGTTTTAGGACATATAAAGCATTTAAAAAAAATTATGTCCATTTTGCATCAGTGTGAGCAACAAATTAATGAAGCTTTCTGTCACTGGGATGGTTGGTGCCCCATGTGCATCGCTGCTCGCTCCCGTGAAGCTTCACGACGTAGGTAAGCACCACCTCTGTTTTGTAGAGAAGAGCCTTGGAGAGTGAGGTCCTCCTCCTTTGCCCACAAGGATGGCCATGCTCAGCCAGGTGAAGGCTKCACCTCATTCTTCATCCCATCCCTGTGAGGGCATTAGGCAGGGCAGGGTGAGGCTTCCCTGCTGGTCCCACCACTTTCAGTCAACTGCAGCTCCGGGATCTCCTAAACTGGTGGTGATCTCTGTATAATAAATCTGGATGGGTTTTCTGGGGGTCAACTTGACTACGTGAAGCTTGTGATGACTACCATAAACTATCTTTGTTCCAGCCGGCACCGTAGGAACAGCAGCATGCCACTTGCTTTTTGGCGTACACCTGGATGGCTCTACCGCATGCTGCTAACCCAGTAAGAATTTTCATAAAAATGCATCTTATGGCTACGTGAAAGCTTAAGTTTTTGATAGGTCTTAATGACTTGATTGATAAAATGAATGGTGTCTACGTTATGTAGCTGCCGTCTGCCTGCGCAGGTGCTTGTCAGCTGCAGCGAAGCCGTCTGGATACAAAATGAATAGTTTAATCTTCCTTGTGTAAAAGCAGAGCATTTTTAAAATTATATATTTCCATTTTCAAGAGTCCCAGCCCTACCAATGCCCATAAGTAAAGCCAGAATAGAGGAAAAGATGGTACAATATTGCTTAAGAATGGAAATAATTCAAAATTTAGCACAGCACAAGACAAATCAGGATGGTTGGCTGTTATGAAAAACATTATTTAAAGTTACGAAAGCAAATTGTGTCAGTTATTTCCATTATAAAAGGTACTAGGAAACCATATAATCTGCTGTAGAAGAAGTAGGGATCTGAGTAATTGTGATTATTTCTGATTTTAAGCGTTACTGGATATATTTAATACTTTTGCATTTACCAAGATGGTTAATTTAATGTGGACCAGATCATGCTGTTATGGGCAGACTAGTAGCAGGGTATAATGYAGTGGTTTCCAAGCAGTTCCTATGAAAATACTTAAAGAAATGCTAATGCCACACGCTAAGAAAATATGAATTGGGGGGGGAAGAAATAATTTTTAAAAAGACCTTTTCAGAGTAAGAAACTCTGTTTAAAACTACCCCYTCCCCTCATTAACACTTTCAGGAAAGTGAGATTTTGAAGGAGGAGAGCACAGGTCTCAGAAGAAGGGGTACGTGTACCAAAAAATGCTGGGGATGAGGCTGACCTTTTTAATTAAAAAAAAAAGAAAAAAAAAAAAAAGTGAAGTTCAGCAATTTCTGACCATAATGCAATTAAGAAATCTTAATTTTTTGCCAGCRTTTTCYAGATCTGTAATATCCTCGCGTTTGATAGGAGGGAGTAAGAACAGAGAAACAGGATTCCTCTACAGCGAGTTTGTGGTAGGGATCAAAGATTTACTGATTGTCCCAAACTAGGCAGATTTACTTATGGTTTTTAATCAGGAGAAAAATCTTGGACAAGGAGCCGTGTGAGGTATGCCAAAGGAGAATGAAAGCATGTGGATAAAAATGCTCGCGTCCAAGATAGGGGCAAAATGTGAAAACTTTAATCTGCTTTATTATCAAGGGAATTGGAAATTTTTTGGAGAAATGGCAGATTYGGGGAGCAAAGGTTTGGCCTGGCAGGTCGGGGTGGGAGCTGTATCCCAAATATTCAATGCTCAAGCGCTTTCCAAAGCAGAGCAGATCTAGTCTCTCCAGATGTCAGTGAAGCGTCTCACGTGCTTGGAGAAGAAACAAAAAAGAAAAAAAAGAAAAAAAAAAAAAGGAAAAAAGAAATTAAAAAAAAGGAATAAAGAAAGAAATCAAGCAGATTTTAATAATGCAAATTTTTTTTATGAAGAATTGCTGCTTTCTCTGAATTTGGAAAAACTTAAATACAGGCAGGGACATGTAAGGGGTAGTGCTGAGTTTCTGCTATGGGAAGGTGTGGGGTTCAGGTGGGGTTTTCTTCTTACAGCTTGCAAATGTCACTGTGAAATTGAATTATCCTTTAATTAAGGAGATCCAGAAGATTGTCCTGAAGAGTAGAAAATTCTTTTTTTTTTTTTTTTTTTTTTTTTTTTTTTAGCAAAATATATGTGGAGTGGGCTGCATCCGATGGAGCCAGCAAAGATTTATCTCCTTAAAACAACCTTCTCTACAAGGCTTATATCCACTTCTTCACTGAAAATAAACTTTGCAAGCTTTAGAAAGACACTTCTATGGTTTAATTTAAGGCTCTGAAAAATGTGCAGTTGGAAGTATTGGAGTTTATTTCTTTATTGCCTAGGCTACGGCTGCAGGAACGGCGATGTTCAGAGGAATGTATTTGAATTATCAGGCTGAACTCTGTATTTCTGGGCCAGAGTTTTCTTGGTATTTGGAGGCCTCTGGGATAGAGGTAACCTTGCCAGCAGTTCATAAATTTGAGCCAGGCTTTTTTACCTTAGTCAGGAAATTCATGTTTTAGCTTTATTTAAGTTGGGATTCACAGTGATCTAATCCCAGCACGCTGCCAAACCGGCGGTGGGTCCTTTTTTTTTTTTTTTTTTTTTTTTTTTTTTTTGCATTTCGTTGCTCTTTTTTGGTTTAGCTTTGGTGTTTCAGATCGCTCCCTTCCCTCTCCATCGCGTTTTTTCCTGGAGCTGTTAATCAGAAGTGGATGAATGCATGCAATCACCCTGCAAAAAGCCTCTCTGCTAATTGCAGGGGCGGCAATGGCGGCAGCAGGCAAAGGAGCAGCCGTGACCACAGGCACCGCTCTGCCGCGTGCGCGAGGCAGAGCTCATCTGCTACCCAGCGGGACGTGCTTTCCAGGAAAAATTATAATGAGTAAATATTTTTAATTTCTCCAAATAGCAGCTRCAGGGAAGCATGTGGTGGTATTTTGCAAGTATTGGGAGATTATGTGTGTGTGTACATCTCTCTCTCCACACACAAGCACACACAAATCTGCATTGCAGGTGTCATATAAAAGTCCAAGATAGTATATATAAAAATAATATCTATTATAATAATATATGAAATGTAATATTAATATAATATACATACACAAATCTGCATTGCAGGTGTCATATAGAAGTCCAAAGTAATATATATCTCTAATATAAGATCTACAATAATAATATAATAATAATAATAATAGCACATGGTGGTATTTTGCAAGTATTAGGAGATTGTGTGTGTGTGTATATGCACAAGCACACACAAGTCTGCATTGCAGGTGTCATATAGAAGTCCCAAATAATATATATATAAAATAATGTCTACTATAATAATATATATTATTACATTACTATTATATTACATATATACACACACAMATTTCTGTTGTAGGTGTTATATAGAAGTCCAAAATAATATATGTAAAATAATATCTACAATAATAATATATACAATATAATAGTAATATAATAATATACATGCRCACACACAAATCTGCATTGCAGGTGTCACATAGAAGTCCACAATAATTAATCAAGTAAAACCCTGCTTTGTTCTYTGGGTCGTGGCTTGGCATGAAGCTTAGCATCCTCCTCGTAAAAAGCATTATTTTAACCATTYTCAAGCTTCAGAACACATGTGATAATACGAGTAAACCCTTTTTGCTACAGAAAAGCACATCCATGATGGATATGTAAAATATTTTGGAGAGTAGTTAGCAATGGAAATTTGTCCAATATTTTAATTATTGCATCTGTTAATGAAAAGGCRAGGTGTGTTATTTATTGCTTGTTGGGTACTAGTGGCCCCGTCGAGTAACTGGAGGTGCTACTCCAGTACCTAGGTGTATAACTGGGAGTTGAAAAAGATGTCAAAGCAAACTTAAAATTATACATATTAAGTCAGTTTTAAAGGAATTTAARTGAATCCCCCAAAATAGCAGCTAGTCCATATTGAGATGATGATCTACAATTCCCAGTGTGATCCTCGGACCAGTGCTGTCAGTATATAGGTTGCCCATATACAACCTTGGTTTGGGCAGTGATTTTTGTGTAGCAAATAGAGCACAACAAGGCTCATTTCCCGGTGTGCTTTTCTTTTTCTGCAAATTCAAGCAAAGAATAMCCAGCTCCTGCATCCTCTCTTAATTGCCACCGTATGTTTGCTTTAAATCAGAATACTCTATTGCCAGAAGTTCTGGATGAGTGTTAAATGGGGAAAAAAAATAATGYGGAGAGAGCAAAGACCTTCAAAGACCTTCCCTTGCTTGTGAAGTATGCCTAAAAATTCAGCAGGGTAGGTCATCTGTCATKTCAGTTGCCCATGCATATGGCCAGTCAGTTCTTAAATCGCCCATTATTTACTCTTACTCCCCATATTTGTATCGTATAGCTGCTTAAAATGATAATTAACTCCAGTCCTGCTCCTTAACTTGTGCTGCAAATCGTGTGAATGAGGATGCACATTTAATACTACCAGCGAGACACGCAGTGATACTTCCTAAATTGCCTTATGTGCATGTACACAAACTCCTTTTCTTTTTTAATATTCTCAGTATAACAAGTGGGCATCCAAGAGCCAGTAAGCCTGGATTAATCCTGGTCTTGGGCTGCTTCAGAAGGGATTACAAACCATAATATTGGCATTAATGCTACAAGATGGGAATGAAGATTTCCAAAGTGCTTACGCAGCACAAAGAAACTTTGCTGAAGCCTTTCCACTCACATGCTGCTTTCTACTTTGGGCTGCGAAGGAGAAAACTGTGGTTTCTAGAATTGCATCACAATTATAATATTTGTAATAATAGAGATGCAGTATAAATAGCCTTATGGCAGAAGGGAAATATATGGGTAATGAATGGGTGCGACCTGCCTGTTGCTGTCTTGGTTTTTCTTTCTGGCTCGTGCAACCCTTCCCTCTCTATAACATCTGGTTTTCATCTGCTACAGAAAAGCCAAATAATTTCAATAAAACTRGGAGAAGACATAATGCTTTAAAAAAGCCCAACATATTGATGTKTGCCTGGTTTTCAAGTGGGGTTATTAATTAAATTTATCAGCCTGGGTTATTGACAGAGTGGATGCTGACTTGTATGCTTGAGTAAATGCATCATCTGATGGACAACGCAATTACAGCTTAACGAGGTCAGAGCGCCACGTTTTTCCTTACAAGGGCCTGAAATGATAAATAATGTGAGTTGAGGTTACTCTGCGTTTTGGTGCATCCCCCAGCTGATGTCTCAGCAGAGTGCTGAAGCACGGAGGCAATGTTGCTGATGAGAACAGCCTTGTTTTAGTGGGACGGCCGCATTTGCTCAAGGATTAAGCACGCAGTGRTATCTGCATCGCGTTAGCCTGCAACAAAGATGCATTTCCTAAATTGTCGAATGCTAGATATATTGGTATAAAATAAATATATAATATATACACGGGCTATATTAATAGAAAATAAATATGTAACAGATATGAGATATATAAATATAAAATAAATATACATATACATGAGATATATAAATATGAAATAAAAATATTTTATTTATATCTGCCCCTCTAAGTCTGATTCAGGTTGTCATTTAGGCTAATTTTAAAGCTTAGAGGTAGCGTGGGTCACCGTCTGCTTAAGCTYCATCATGCTAGCAGCCCCCTCGACTACGTTTTTAAATTGCATTTTATTGATTGTTGGGCTTTTAAAGAAGYCCATAAGCTCTTAGCGAGGGCTCGGTGGCATGCAGATGGAGTATTTGTCTTGCTATGAGCAGTATTGACCCGAGCAGTCAGGTACTCGAGGAATGTTTAGTAATTTTTTTTCCATTTAGGCTGCAAAACTCTTGTGGATCACTAGATTGTCTGCTCCTGCCCTCGCTGGTTTTTTGTTGTGAAAGCTTCGTTAGGATATAATTATGAGTAAGCAAAATAGTTCTGGCTTTCCATATTAATTGCGTCTGTTCGGCAAGAGAAATGTAGCTGGGAGAAGAAGCTTTTTGAATAACTAGGTCGTCTTACCTGCTAGCTTAAGGCGTAAAGGATCTGTGCGAACAAATACTGAAGTCTGTAGGAGCCATAAGTTTGCATTTTGACTTTAAYGGTTGTAATTTTTAAATTGCTTTATGGTTATCATGTYGAAAGAWCTTAAGCGCTAATTTTTCCAAAGAGTTTAATTAAGTTTCTAGCTTTCAACTGGAAATTCAAAAAGTAAAATACATTTGAACTTACTATTAAGTAAAAAGTAAAGTAGGTTTGAGCTTACTATTAAGTTTTATACTTTAAGAAAAAAATGCTGCATTTCCATTTATTTGACTTGATTCAAGCCACATTTGATTTGASTTCACCCCAGATTGCCAGATCCACRCTTCATTTTGCTTAGGAGCAAAATTTCTTCGGACAAGGATGYGTGATTGGGGTAGGGCACTTGCAATTGCTGAAAGTGTTTTCAAATGAAATTACAGAGGTATTTTATTTTTCGGACCCATGCTATTCCTGGCCATTGAATCAGCTCAGCTGAATTTTGTGCATCTTGCTGTGGACCGGTGCCAGCGACGTGGTTAAGAGGATGCGAAAGGTGAACAGTTCAGTGAGTCGGTACTTAAATGTGTTGATAACTCAACATGGAGATTTTCCTACCTCTTTCTACCTATTACATGAGTTATCTTTGATGCATTTGTTTTCTAAAGTGGCACTGGAAGAATTGCAAATGTAGTAATAATCCCAAACCCACTTATACCATATGTTTTCAGGCTGGCTCAGGACCTTGATCCGATTGGGAGTAGGGTCCYCGATGTATTTATGCCACACGTCCCAGGGAGCAGCAGAGTGTAGATGGGAACCTCTTAAGGTGATGTTGATGCTCAGCATKGCTTATCTTCAAACTTTGATTTTGGAGCTCCTTAGCACCAATTCCATCCTTTTTTTCCCCTTTKTTGTACAGTCCCTAATAGCATGGGATTTTTTTTTTTCCATACCTTGTTTCAATTTCCACCTGGGTTTTAATTATTATAGTGACTTTAGACTAGGCAGCTGGTGAATTTTCAGTAGCTCCCATCCGCCTGGGTGTCATCCAAGGGGAAAGACTGGGAAGAAGCAGCAGAAAAAAGGAGRGATGACCAGGGTAATAGCCTCACGTATCAGATGCTGGAGGCCGGGAGAGCAAAGCCTTCCTGCTAAAATCCAGCCAGAATGAGGTAGGACAATCGTGCTGCTGTTCTCTTCRGGAGTTATAAACAAGAGGATGAGGCTCAGCAAGAGAAAGAAAGGTTTCTTTCTGTATTTTTCCTTTTTGTCAGTTTTTTARCTTCCTTTTCCATCCCTCCTCCTCCTCCTGAACTGCAGGCCGAGCTATTTAGAGAAGAAGTGCTGTTTTCACGAGTTTAATTTTTTAACATAGTATTTTACTTGCTGATTAAAGTCAATAAAGAAATACATTTGATACCCTCTCTTTAAAGATGCAAACAAAACCTTCCTTAGCTACTGCTAATGGTATTTTTGTTTGGGGTTTTGTAAAGCTGCTTTGAGTGAGCGAGCAGTAGCAGCGTCCCCATCTTTCCCATTTGGGATAAATAGATGAGCTCCAGCAATTTCTGCTACATCCTGCATGCATCTTTTTATGCAAAAAGGAAACAGAATAGTAAGCAGCTAAAAAAAAAATAAATAATAAATTCACATCATCCCAAATGCAACCAGAGTGGCTGGGCTCCTTTGCTTTAACCCCACTTTCAGGATGGCATATTCTTTATTATTTAAGGGAGATATCTTTCAGCTCTACCCCCATAAAATCTTTCCAAATCGCTCCCAGCGACATGTGCTGGGACATTTTGGCTGTACTATGACTACACTATGTCTGCTTGAGCGGTCATTTCCTTGGTGTTCTCAGCAGCTTCAGCTTCGGGTAGTGTATAATGAGAATAAACAGATTGCTGTCTGTCGGCGGTAACTTTACATCTCCATGTGTGGAGTCGCATAATATGCGATGAAGAAAGAGAGATCTGGATCCTCCAGCCTTTTTTTTCCCTGCTGACACTGATACCTCCACATACACGTGCTCCACTGAGTTTGATTAAAATCATATAAGCCATCATCTCTGTAGTTCTGCCTTAATTGGAGATCCAAGACATCAAAACTCTGTGTTTTAATGTGTTCTTGCCTTGTGTTCTTTATTGAGAACACAAAAATTATGTCTTGGATCAGACATCATGAAGTCGTGTTCACCCTCTGGAAGCTCTATATCACMTAAGGGTGGTATGGACGGTAGCTGGAGAGCTAGGGTTGTGCCTTTGGGCATCACTCTTCTGCCCTTGGTCCTGCATGGAGGGATGCTCTGGCAGTCCGTCCCCGCYCCGGGAGCAAGTGCAGGAGTGCCATCAGCGCCTTTCCTTGCAAATGCTGGTTCTCAGTTCATTTTTACAAACCAAGCGTGATTAGTAATGACCCACTCTTTATTCTGATGTGTTGCKGCATGTTAGGTCACCACCCGCTTCTAAATAATAGATGAAAATGTGGTTTTATGTAGGTTATAAATTATATATTGCTRCTCAGCACAGGGAGTGCTTGTTTTTCCCCTTCCTTTTTTACATCCTTGTGCTCCTCTGGTTAAAGATCCTTTTCTCCCATTGGGTTCAACTGATGACTCTCTTGCTAAATTCAGGAAAAAATACTCTGACTTTGTACTTGAGCTTTGCAGTTTTTCTCAGCCTGGCAGAAGACTTGTACTTGAAAGCTTGTTGGGTTTTCCAGCTATTCCACTTAGTCTGGTTAAAGATAATACTATGTCTGTCTACAAAATTTCTTGCCTCTCTTCGTGTTCTGTCACAGCTGCTATGATACCAGCATCAGGTTGTGATTTTCATTTATTTACTATGTATTTAGTTACAGAAGAATTACCAAAAGGCTTAAACACACTGTAGTGATTCTTCAAAGCTTGAAAGARGACATGCTGGCCTAAACTTTGCTGTTGTAGAGCTTGCAGGTTTCTTACGAGGGGAGTTGTACACCATTTGTTTAATTACACGGCGATGGAGAGGGAGCATGTCAGCTGAGTATCTTCAGGGTGGGGAGCAATYGGAGAGGATTTATCAGGCTGCATGGTGGCAATTAAACAGAAAAGGTGTTAAAAAAAAATTAGACATATAATACCTGTCTACTGGAAACCACTGCTTCAGGAAAGCAGGAGAGAGAGAATTTAACGAGCGTGTACTCTAACGAAGCATTGCTTATTTGCGTGAAATGAATTGGAAAACAAAGCCTGCTGTTACTGTTTGCTCCGGCAAGCAATGCCCCTGTGAATTTTCCAAGTGTATTTTCTGCATTTCTCCTGTGCATAGTGTCGTAGCATGAAATACTTGTGCACAGCTCCCAGTGCAGCAAACAGAACATCACTCGTTTATTCTGAGCAGGTCACTGTCTGTCTGTCCATCACACACCTTTTTTCTGAATATCTTATAATTTAAATGCGGTACTGCACATACGCGTTATTCTAGTGTTTGCTATATTCTTCTAAAAAGCAAAAAGGTTTAAAAAGTTGGTGTTCCCCAAAACATTACGTACAAAGACTAAAGAGATTGCAAAGTTAAATGCTATTAAATGCCTTTGGAGACTTAATTTGGGCTGCAGTTTTKGGGCATCCTCAGCGACACAGCATCCTCCTCCTGCTTCCCTGCTGCGCGGAGCTCTGGGGATCAGCTCGTTTGTGCAGTAAAGCGAGCTCACATCTGGGAGGACCCTGGCTTCRTTTGCTGTGAAATTTGGAAGATGTATTGCAACTGATGGAGGTACATCCCAGAAGGAGGTTCAGTGGCTCTCGGATGCTGCTCTAAAAATTGGGACTGCGTTCCTTCCTCTGGTTTGCTCCATTTTGGGTCAAATCTCCAACGCAAAGTGTGTGGTTTGTGCAGGCTTTTTGCTTTTTGGTGTCTGAGTACTTGAAGTCTTGCAGCAGGATTGGATGTATGCAACCACCATAAAAATTAATACTTGAAGTGTTGTTAAAAATCCTGCCCATTAATGGAGGATACAACCTCAAGCTACATTTCTGAATACATACATGAAAAAATTGAATAGCATGAAGGTGCTTTTGGGTCCCCACTTCATGATCTCACTTGCTTGGCCGAGGTGGATGATGAAGAGCTGCYGCTCATCTGCAGGCGGGGAGAAGGAGCAGTGAGGGCTCTGCAACCTCGGCATGCCGGCCAGCACATCCGCGCTGGCACACCAAGGGTGGGCTTAGTTTGATTCCTGCCCTTTCCAAAAAGCAGGGGAACACGCTCCCAACACGCTGTCCCAACCGCTCGGCATTTTGCAGAGTYGGGCTAGAAAAAGCTGGACAATAGAAAAATACCTGCATTAGTTTTGCACAGTGTTTTCTGCTGCGTGGAAAGTTGGAGTACAAAATCTCAGCATGTTTCCCTTAATTTTATTAATTCAGGTCTTTCTTTTTGTTGGATTTAAAAAAAAAAAAAGAAACCCAAAGACTATTCTCAGAAATACCAGCCTTGGCAGCATTGAAGAATACTGTGCAAAGCTGAATAGGTGATTTTGGCAGGGTGTGCTTTGAAGTGAAAGCTCATTCTCTGTATGGAGACCTCTTGCRTGACAAACTGAATTAAAACACCGTGCCTGTCTCGTGCCACGGGGCATCGGCTGTTTTGCGCTCGCATTGCAGCTGTTCCTTACTCTGTAGCCAGCGGATGGTACGGTGTCGTATTTGACCCCAGCTGAGTAACCTGTTTCAGTTTGTAGGAAGCCTCTCCATCATGACCTCAAAAATGCCCACATTTAATACCTTTGGAAAGGTGACAAGGGCTACCTCTTAAACTGTCCTATTTTGCTTTATCTAACGGCTGAAAATACACATTTAAGCAGTTGCATCCTCTCCTAAGACAAATGCCTGATAGGAATACACTGATTTTTGAGGCTTCTCTTTTGCTCTCTAAAAATAATCAGTGCCAGCCATTGTTTTTCCTGGCACTTACCAAATATTCTGGTCACTGATAAGTTTTTTTTCAATGCTATGCATCAGTTCGATGAGATAATTATTTTTTTCAGTGCTCTGCATCTSTCTGGCTCCTGCAGGTGTTGTGGTCCATCTCCGATACTTAGTAATAACCATTTTTAAGCTCTAATTTCACCAACTGAACTGTGCTAAAAATGGGGAAAGACATTTTTTGGATCGATCGGATGTCCGARGCTGCCCATGGCTACTGAAACGTTGCAAGTGCTGGAAAACATCAGCCCGGCAGAGCTGCTGTGGTATAAGCGAGTAATCTTAACTGCGTACGATGCACAGAAATTTGATGCTGCAGCTTAATAGCGCTTGAAATTTTGGAAATGCATCAAGAAGAGTTGCAGATTATTTGTGTAATCTTGCAGAAGAGCAGGGAAGGGCTGGAGACATGTATATTCACGTTTAACCTTGTCCTTACTCGTGCGATATTTTACATGGCAGAAAACAAATGTGGATTTTATTGTGTTGATTTAATGGCAGAGCTCTGATATTTATTTTTTTTTGGAGGGGAGGGTGCGTTATTATTTTTTGTCTGTAACTAGCAAAAAGTAGCTGAGGTCTAAAAGGAAGGATAACACAGGCAGAAGCCAAGCTGGGTCTCGTATTACAGTGGTATGCTTTTGTTGCTGCTAACGTGTTTTTGTTTTTCTTCATTACACATATTTCTCTTGGGAAAAGCAGGAAAAATATGTGTGTAAAATATACATGAGAGCTCCATGCCTCTGCTAAGAGGTTCCAGATGGGAGGCGTTACGGTATAGACACTTTCTCTTGCCTTTTAGTTTATGGCATTGATTTTGGTGACAAACTGCAGGAAAACTTGTGTCAAGCCCAGAACAGTGAATGCTTCAGKTTTTTTTAGCATTTTTTGGGCTATCCAAGTATGCAGTGGGAAGTTGAAACTTCATTTCTAAACATTTATGGCCCCATGTAGAATCATTATATTAAAAAAGGAAATAAATAGGGTTTTGAAGGGACTTTGAGAGGCCTCCTCCACGGGCTGGAGAGTGTCCAAGGGTTGTAYGCCAGACCAGATAACTCTCCCTAATTTAGAGGCTGATGGTTGGTGAGGAGGGGATGGAAGCTGGTGGGGATGCCTCTCCAAGGGATGAGACTCTTGCCGATGGGCAATGTTTCACTTCCATGCCAGGCAGCGGCTCGTGGCTCTGGCTGAGATTGTTGTTGCATTGGAGATGCTCCTCTTCAAGAAGACCTCCCCARACTTTGATGGCTTGTTTCCAGACCTGTCCTCGGGCTGAAGGTCCACAGCTCCACTGAAGCAAGCAGCGTTGCATCAAGAGTTCCAGCCCGGGCGAGCTGTCGGCCATATCAGCCTGTCATCACCAGCTCTTAAAATAAGTGAGTCACAGCTCCAGTGCGCACTGCTGAGTGCTACTAGAGCCGTCAAAAAGTGAGAACAGAGATTGGAGCTCACGTATGGCAAAACACATTGTCCTACAAGGTTGTCCTAGTCTCCTGCATGGATGTTTTTGCATAATGAAATTATATTTTAAAAAATTAGTAGTTGGTTTTGGGGTGTTGTACGTTGTACCATTTTGAAGCATCAGTGTTTCCAAGACAATGTGCTTCTGGCCAAAAGGACCTAAACCATGTTACTTTTGGAAGCATGTGAAGCCATGGGTGAGGACTGCCTTTCTAGAGCTGTCTGTAATGCTTGATGCACTCAAAAGCTATGGGAGATGCTTCAGAGGCAGCGATTTGCCCCGTTTTCTGCAGAGCACTGAAACACGTGGATGTTTCTCTGGTTTTGGAAATGGCGAAGTCATATTTTCTTCAATGATGGATTCACGGCAAGTGAGACATGAGTGGTCAACAGCTCTGGAGACTCAAAAGCCTCAACCCTGAGAAAAAGGGCAATCCTGGTGCCGCGTATGTTGTCATCTGCTCAGCTCAAGATATTATTTGCAATAAGACTTTATTTAAAGTGAAGGTAATCATCTGTGGCCTTGACACACTGCAGGGTTATCTCTAGCAATTACAGAGAAGTTTTAATTGCAGCATTAGCTGTTTGTGATGCATTGCTGTACTTAATCTAGCTCTGCAAAAATGGATTATGCAACGTGAGGAAATCGTGGTATGACTTGATGTCATAATATATAACCTATTTGATAGTCACTTTAAATATATATTAAGGGTTTTTTAGCTGTCAGTATTCTATTAGTGCTGTTTTGTTTCTGCTGTAGTTCTCGTTTATGGTACTTGTATTGCCTACTGGGGGAGCGTAAAGTCTCCTTCAGCCATGACTTGTTTTCAACTGGTCATTTTATTGCTCTGTGGTTATTTCCTATCTTTATCAGTATGAAAATATCATTTGAAGCACCAATTAAGGAGATTTTGTTCAGCCCTGGGACCTGTCAGACACTTGCTATCTGCATCTGATATAGTGAAGTTTGTTCTTTGGCTGCAGAATATAAACGTTGGGAGTTGTAAGCATCCTCTGGGTTGGAGACACCAAGACACCACTGCAATAGCACCGAGCTTCCCAACTTCATTTTGAGATACTTCTGTAAACCCGAAGCTGAACCTTGGCCGAAGATATTTTTTTTTTTCCCCACCAAAACATTTGTGGCCGATGTGTGTGAGTTTGCTGGAAAACATGTGCGTTTGGCTGCTCTTCCCAGGGCCGTCCAACCTACGCATGAAAAAATAAATGTACAGAGGACCAGGGATGTGAGCCAGACCTTAAGGATTTGGCAGCCTCTGCCTCCAGGTTCCGTCCGTACTGGCGTTTGCCGATGACCGTCTGCCAGCTTAGCCAGGATTTTTTTTCCCGTAACAGCACTTGCTTAGGAAACCTGTCCCTGTTTGGGAAGAGGACTTAAGTAGGAGGCTTTGATTTGGTTTTGTGGTTTTATTTTGTTGCATCATGGTTACGTGGTAATTTCTTTTTTTCCAGAGCGTTGCTTAAAAGGAAGAAGCTGAAATGGTCTGATCCTGTGCTTAAGTGTGGGAAAAGGAGGAATATTCTGCCAACGTTGAAGCGTTTGCCAGGAATGCAAATGCTAAATCTTATTTCTTACATAGCTGATAGAGCACCTGCATCAGCAGAGCTTTAAATCTCCCAAACATGTGTGTGTTGTAATGACTTTTATAGTAATTTATCTAGGGTGTCTTACTCTGTAAGTGTACTTAATGGTGCTCTTGATTATTTCCATTACATACACTGGCACTTCTTTTATTCAATTAAATTGGCCCCAAAACCTTCTCCGAATCAGTGCTCTCCCATTAAAAGTAATTTTCTCCCATATTTGTATTAGGGAGTGTGAGCTCTAAGTGCACAAAGACAAGTGGTCTTAACTGACCCTGTATTTTAAGCCTAATTGGTGCAAAAGAATCGTTGGTTAATTGCTCCATCCCAGGATGGTGACTTGATTTAGCGGAGAGGGGAATTGCTGCTGTTGAATAGTCTCAGTTTTGCTGTGGCCATGGAGGTTTAGTGCAAATGTTTTACAATGATAAGAAGTTTCTAGTGGGCATAAACTATCTAACAAAAAAAAAAATTAAAAAATATGTTTCATAGCCTGTATCATGAGAGTAGTATTTTATACATAAGTTAAATTACAAGAAGGTATGTCTGTTAATATGGTAGAACTCACTTGGCTGCCATTCAGTAATTGTAATTATGAAATGAAGTATTTGATGTGCTTTATACTGAAAGAATACCGCTGAGTTTAATTCTGCGTAGTGAAGGGTGYGTCGTCATTGACAGTGGGATGAAGAGTGTTTTAACTTTCATAAATGCAACAAATGGTACATTTGGAGTGGGGAGACCCCTTAAATATGGTTTTGGACCTTCACGCAGTCTTTGCAAGCCTGTCCATATGGACCTGTTCTCCATGAGGGAGAGGAAGGGTCTCATCAGCACTTCCCAGGTGTCTTTATCCTTTGGACTTTCCCCATCTGAAGTATTTGCAGTTCATATATTTGAAAGGTTCTTTGATAGGGAATGAAAAGCCAGGATAGGATAGGGTTGCATCTTTTGGGTGCTGTGCCAATTCCTAATTTTATGGGAAGAAACAGAAAACTGCATGGTTTTGAGAAGCTTGTAAGCAAAAAATCATGCTAATAGGAGACAATACAGARAGCAAACACCACCGAAGAGATGTTCCGCTGTGGTTTGCTATCAAAGACTAGGATTGGATTGGATTTTGTTCTAGGCAATGTGTTGAGACATGACTTTCATGTCCCTGCTCTCTCTGCACCAGAATAGTGAGGAAGATGGCTCAATACTTAAGAATAATTGAGGTTGGCAGGGATCTCCAGAGGACATCTGGTCCATCCGTGCTCGAAGCAGGGCAAGTGGGCTCAGGGTCTTGTCCTAGAGCAGTCGCTGTTTCTTGGCTTGATGGGGAGTTGGATTCCCACCATGGATCAAATCACCAGCACCTTTGAACAGCTAACTGCTGCAGGACTTGCAGAGGTTTGAGTGCTTTTAATTTCTTCTTTTACCTGAAACAAGCTTGTATTGCAAGGAAGGAAAACATAGATCTACTATTTTTATATTTTTTTTAATTATTTTTATTTTTGTTATTATTTTTATTTTTTGTTATGGTACAGCAGCAGCTGGAGCTTTGCAAATACTTTCTTTTAAAAATACTGAGTTGTTTTATTTCACGCAAACTTCTGTGTGCTGCAGGTATTGCCAGCCAGGAGATGCCATGGGGGTTACCAACTAAATGGGGGGGTGCGTGGAGGAGGAATACCTTAAAATGTATTGTGAATTGGTCTAAGTTGTGCATAAATCCTGATATGTATGAGAGATTTGAAGACTTTAGATATATACATGTGTATGTGGTTTTTTCAAACTCCTATTTGCCATTCAAAGTCGTCTGCTCATGTCAACAGCCAGGAGAAATTTCTTCTATAATGTTTGAGAAAAACATTATCTGTTTGTAATAGAAAAAAAAAATATGTATTTTGTCATTATAGTCCTTGTGTTTAAGTGGCTTTGTCACCTTTGAGGTTTGAAATGGAAAATTGGGTTTTGGCTCTGCAATGTGCTCCAGTGGCCTGCTGAAGAAAAGAATAATGAAAGAGAAATTTTTTAAACRTTTTAAAAGTCAGTGTTTGGCAGTTCAGGGTTGCAGGTCATTCTCGGTGAGAGCTCTGCTCAAGCGTTGCAGCGCGAACGCTGTAAATACTTCGTGGTTTGTGCTTTTTACCATAAAAGCATCGATGGTTTCATTAGGCAGTATGGAACATCTAGCCACAACCAAGAGAACTGAAGAACGAGGTGTCAGCACTTGAACTCGTATTTAATTGCTATAAACTAGATATTCAGTATTATTGCTTGGCCATGCAGAACAGCGCCTTGAAGGATTCCTATAAAAGCTATTTTACTTTGCAGGAATGCAAGTTGTAGCTCATACTTTTTGGCTTTGGTACTTATTTAGGTGCTTATTTAGGTGTTGTGGTCTCTGCTGCATAGGGGTGGCTTTTAGGGCTCCTTATGGAAACCGAAAGTTGGGGGAGATATCTCAAAGTAGTATAGTTTTAGCAGTGCAATTCAGGTTGATAGGTTTTATCAGGTGGTGAGCTGCAGGTTTAAAAGAAGCATTTCCCAGGGCAGAAGCAATAATGAAAAGGGATTTATCAAGGCTCTAACTTAAGTAGTCTAGATGCATTTTATGTTCTGGCCATAATTCAATGTATTTCTGTTAAAAAGCAATATAACAGAACAAGAAGAGTGCTGGGAGCTTGGTTGCAGGTTGAATGAAAACAAGCAAAAACGGTCTTTATCATCCAGCTGTTTATGTTTCAAGATGCAGAAAGGAATTCGTAACCACAGAGAATAACTTAAAAAGCCAGTGAATGCCCTGGTCACATAAAAAAGACAAAGTTACAAAATTTCAATATGCTGGTTTTTTTCCTGTGTCTTTTTTTCTTTTGCAATAAAGATATTTGTGAATTATTATTTTTTTCAAGCACAATGTATAAAATATTGGGAAAAATAACCTTCAAATCTGGAAATAAATTACAGGTGATGTTTAAAACCACCACTCTTTGTGGAGGCATATGATGGGCTTCTCTAACAGAAGCTAGAATGTGAAGCATGTGAATGTACATCTGACGTGCATTGAATCCTTGCTGTTACATCGTTTGTGTTGTGGCCATCTAACTCTGACCCTGGCCTTGTGTATGTGTTATTTGGTGGTAAATAGACTTTTCCTATGCTGTCTTCTTTAGTGCAGCCCCCGTGCATTAGGACTTGGGCTCTTTGGGCATTGTATGGACTCTGCACCCCTCTTGCCCTTTACCAGCACCTATATATGCAAAGATTTTAATTCACAAATATTCTCTTTAGTTGCATAAGTTCAGATGAGTGTTTTATTTCCCTGGCTGGTATATTGCTGGCTGACGCTTTGAGTTTCCACCTTGCTTATACAGTTACCAGTCATTCATACTTCATGAATACATTTGATTCATGAATTCCAAAATTCACAGTAAACCAGGGAATACAAGTCTTCCAGCAGTCTCTTGTCTGATATTAACCTATTTCTTGTCCCTGGCGTAAATGAGCATGACTAAATCTTGTTCCAAGTCCCTTCAGTGCCCCACGAAGGAATATAACTATTAATATAACTACTCCACGATGACAGGGCCCGTATTGAGATTTAAGCAGTTGACTTGCTTTTCTTCTGATRTATTTATGGTACAGCTTTCTAAAAAATTAAATTTACATTTAAAGTAGATGGGAAACCATTTGAAAATTCTTGTCTATTAATACATTTCTCTTTCTATATAGCAGAGATTAAATGATGTATTTATTTTTCCCTCCAAGGATGAGTGCTAGAGGCTCATTTGAGAAGAGCAGGGCTGGGGACCTTAAATACGCCAGCAAATGCACGTATTTCCACTAGTGCTTTCACTGCAGAAACTGTTATTCTATAGGGGAATGCAGCTGTTATTCTACAGGGGAATGACATTCAATTAGGATTATCTATATAACAGCATCTTATTGTCATTGCCATACGAGAACAAGTCACTGCAGTGTTTTTCTAGATGCAGGGGTTTGGAAAATAACCTTATTTCAGGAAAGACATTCAAATAATCCTTATTCTGGCTGTAATCTGTAATTAATCCATATTGCATTAATATTCAGTCCAAAATGAAGAGACCACAAGCCTTTGGGATCAGGCGAGGAGGAACATGAAGTATTTAGCCACGAAACTGTTAATTTTTTTTTTTTTTTCCTGCCGTCCACGATAAGCATCTCTTTGTGCAGGAGGGTTGTAGGAGGCAGGAGGAATGGAGCTGCTCGTTCCTCTGCCTTCTCTAAACTGTTGAATCACCAGCGCTGGGTCCAGAGGGATGCTCAGCTCCTACAGAGGAACGTATTGAATTTTGTTTCCTTCAAAATGTTGAGCCCTGGCCAGTAAAAGCTTTGGTCTCCCCGAGAATTTTAGGAATGCTGTTACAGACTTTTGTCTGTTGAGCTGCTCAGCAGCTTTGAATCAATAAGTTAGTAAAGGGAAATAATCCGAACAGATGATAATTTGTTTTAGGGAAGTAGTTATAACTCACTTCGTGTTTTCTGAGGCTGAACTTTTATATTATGCCCTGGCTGCAGAAGGACGTGATGTCCTGTTCAAGTATATCTAGATTAGGCATGCATAAATTGAATTAATAGCACTTTTTTTTTATAGCCCGATAGTTCTGTTAAAGAAACATGGTGAGTAAACCAAACAAAAATGTATTAAGTTGTCTCAAGTTAAACATCAGGCATTTCTTTAGCTACTTGTTGGCCCTTCACCAGTGTGCGTTTGCCATAGAGCCAGCCTTAAGTTTTAACAAGGCGCGATCCAAAAAGCTTTCTCATTTACATCAGCAATAAAGAAAAATGCATGAAAGAGGGATATTATGGGTTATGAGTTCTGTAGGTGTTTGGGTTATAATATATAATGTGGTCTGGCATATTAATCCAGAAAAAAAGCTCATAAAAAAAGAGGAGACTCGCAGTTCCCCACTCCTGTATTTGAAACTTTTTCTCCTGACTCTAAATGTGCCTTGTTATAGAATGAAGAAAAAATTATTCCTGGGTAAGGCTCTTCCCAAAGAAATCCTAATAAATAGACCTTATTTCTCTCCATGAGCTATTACTTAAGGTATAAGCACAGGGAACTGAACCAGAAAATCCTTTTAATATTCTTTTTTGCTTAAATTCTTTATTAATTTATATGAAAAGGGGATTAAAATAGGGCTGCCAGCCATTTAGTCTGAGTTCGTTTGTTCTCAAGTGAACAGCGTTAATTAGGTGTATAGAAAATTTATCTTATTGCCTTGATGTGATGTCTTAGATTGCAGTCGATCCTATTGCAAGGGAAATGCTTGTAACATAATATTATTTAAAACAAGTATATAAATATATAGTGATACACTAGCTTGTGTTGAATGTCAACGTATTCTGCTTATAAGCTTCTTGCTGTGCCTGTGCTCGCTGAAATACTTGGAGGAAGATGGGTAAATCCTTTGGAAATGTTGAATAGCATCCTGTCTTTTAATGCCAAAATGCCTATTTTGGGGGAGAGGATGCCTGGATTTTTGTTGCCAGGAGAGTTTTGTGGGTTTCAGTGGTCACCTAGAGGTGTGAGCACCTTCAACACCCTTCTGAGGGTGGGGCAGAGGAGGGGTGCTGGGTGCGGGGAGGATTTTGGGGGGGAATAAGCAGAAAACAAGTGTGAGCAGCCTGAAAAGATGTGAARCCTCTGTAGGGGATCTACAGTTCCTTAGCTGTGTGTCTGAAATCATCTCTCAAGTATAATCTGCTTGCTCGGCAGGTTTCGGCTATCCCAGAACTTGTTTTAGTCAACTAAAGCGAATTCATATGCAACAGCTTGAGTTTAAACAAATCCCTGTATTCAAATAGGAGGGAAAAAAAATCACGTCGTTATTCTGTTAGCAAACCTTCTTTGGTTCTTAAATCATTAAATGTAACCAGATGGCTAAATAAATCTGCCTGGGAAGATAGAAGTAGACGTGAGAGCACGCATCACGCAAGTACTGAAGGTGTCGAATACCTTTTCGCCAAGTTTTCATTTAATTTGGCCTTTTTTTTTGTGCTTTTAGTTGCAAAGTTAAATCTGAAAAGGTCATCTGAAAAGCTTCAGATTATAGATGTAAAGCCCTTTTAATCTTTTCTAATAAATAGCTGAGTAGGGAATAAATCTATTGGGAGCTCGGAGCTGAGCTCTGGTATTAAGCCTCAGCACAAAACGTCTTTGTAATTCAATGTCCATACACAAACAACGCTTAGAAATTATCTTGCATATAATTACCTTAAATAAGTTTGGCTTAGAAGAAAAGGTGAATGATTATCAAAACTAGTTTAATAAATGAAACATTAATTGAATCTGGCARCTTGACAGATTCTGTCACCGTGGGCTGGGTTATTATTAAAGTGATTTAGGCACAATTGAAAATACCAGTTTTCAGTGAAGCTGAGCTGCAGTTCTTACRGGTTTCCAATAGCTCTCCTGTTCAGAGATTTCTTTTAAATGGCAATAAATGACTCTATATTAGATGCCTCGGTAAAGCAGGGTTTCAATAAAAGCTTTGCGTAATAAAGACTTAAAAGCATTTTGATTTTGGAAAAACAACAGCAGCAGATCGAAACGACAGTGTCTGAAATGCTGAAAATACTCTGGGTTATGCTGGTGCTATATATGACATTGTCTAACATCTGAGTAACCTTCAAAGCGCTTTCCCCCCTAATTCCATATATAATTAAAAAGCAGCTTCCTCTAGCTCATTAAAATTTAGAGTCTTGTTGGAGCAGTGTACTTTTATATTTATTTAAATGAATAAAGTACAGCCTTAATATAGACTGTAATAACTTCAAATATTAAATCTCTCTTGTACAGCTAACACTTTATTTTTAAACAGTGTTTATCTGCCCTTCATGAATACCAAAYTGGAAATGAATATGGTCCCCAAAARCTCGTTGTGTTATTTTGTAGACCATTCAACTAACTTTCACCATATGCTTTTTATTAATTATACAATGATAGCAAAATCCCCAAAGTTAAGTTGTTAGTGACGTGCATATAAATAAGGTAAGGCGGTGGCTTTTTGAATGTAGTGATGGCATCTCTCTCTTTTCACAGGCTTTTGGAAATGCAAAAACGGCACATAACAACAACTCAAGTCGCTTTGGCAAATTTATTCAAGTGAATTATCAGGAGACGGGCACCGTGCGAGGGTAAGTGGAAGTCAGGTTGAAGATGCTGTACGTACTCTTATCTGCACAAGGAGCCTAAATAGGCCGTTGTAGGGGGTACGTGAAAAAGAAGGTTAATTTTTTTGGCCAGTATGTTTCCCAAAATGGAGGGGGGGGGAATATTTTAGCATATTTAAATCCATTGGTATACACCTGAGCTGGCTTCAAGCCAGTTGAGCTCTCCTTAATCATGATGTCAACTTATAATGAAGCTGAAATGGAACTTTTCCTCTTAAGATAGCAGTTAATGCAGGAAAGGGGAACGTTTTAGCTAGGCTGGGTTAGGGGGCTGGTGCATATGATAGGAAGTAGAGGCTGAGCGAGCTGGCTTTGCTCAGTCTCAGGAAGAGAAAGGCAAGGGGGGATTTAATCTCCAGCTGCCTGATGGGTGTTACGGAGGCGATGGAGCCAGACTCTTCTTGATCGCCGTCTAATTCCCCATATGCTTCTGTCTCTACCCTGAAGTCTCTCTTTAACCCAGCCCCAGTTAGGGCCTCTTTGTTKCCCCCAGGCCATTGCAGGGAGATGCTTGTCTCCATCATGGTTCTCCACGGTTTATTTCAGCATCTATTTTGCTACCCAAAGCTCGTGGGACGTACAGCTGTGACYCAAACCTTCCTCCTCCTGGGGAGGGCTGCAGCAGAAGTGCTGCATGGTTGGAAGCCTGTGGATGAAACCTTCTGGGGGGGCTCACCTAAGCCTGGCTTTCTCTTTGGCTTTAGGCAATTTACACGGCATCAGGTCATCATAAAGTGACTCCAGCTAGCTCTAAATGAGCAAGGCTTTGTTAACTCTGCTTTTTGTCCGTGTTAATTAACTCAGTTGGAAAAATGAAGAGTAGAAGTGGCATTCCAAGAGTTGTATAATTTCTGCAGCTAGCTAAGAGATCTCTTGCTGGGACTTTGTTGTTATTTTAGAGAATTTCTTTTAAATTTTTTTCTTTCTTATTTTCCAGCAGAACAGTATCACACAAATAGCTTCCATTAATTTTTCAAATGAGCTTGGGTACTCTGTGTACCTTCCTGCTGTTTTTTCATCCTACGTCAAATCTGATGTTCTTTTTCTTTTTTCTTCTTTAATTCTGGTGAACAATTCTCTTAAAAGGATAAGCCTCAATTTTTTTTTAATACCTACTGAAATACAGTCTAAGAAGAATCCAATGAAAGCCTTAACAACGTATTATCTTGGCATGCTATGTCAGCTCTATGGAAGTGGCCTCTATTTATACTTGGCAGATTGGTGCAAGTAACATTGTATTCCTATACTCTGGTTCATAAAATAAGAGGAATTTTCTCTCTTCTTTTAAAAAAAGCACTTTCTTGGTCTTTGGTTGCACAGTGTGATGTGACTGTGCTTTGCTATAAGCTTGCAGTGCTGCCCCAATGAAAATAAAAAGACATTTAAGAAAACCTGTGAGCTGTTCCTGGCATGCGAGATCACAATTTTTTTCTATAGTCTTACAAAGAAGATCACAAGTATTTTTATTTTTTTTTTAAAACTTAGCATAGATTTTAAGCACAACCCAAGTCAATTATCATCCTGTATTCTGCATATGATTTGCTTTGTTAATGTAACTGTAATTTACAGCCCTGAATCAGAATTTTGCTCTGTTCGGAGGCTGAAAATAGCAGTTGGATATTTGCTTRTAAACCCTATGAATATAATGACCCAAAACTTGAAGCAAATTTAAACTTAAGAGACGTAATAGCCAAGAGATTTAGTAGCAGCCAACCCCGCCCCATGAAATGAAGTCTTTGAAGGTGTCTTTAAAATTGATGGAGCATGAGCAATGGCTACAGTTAGGTGCGTTCCCATAAGGCTTTATGAATTTATTATGTCCTGTTCGATGATAAGCGAGTTCTGGAGGAAGGTCTTTGCAACCTGTTCAAAAGCCTCAACATCTGACACGCTCCATAAAATTGCAGAAGAGCCAGATAGGAGGCATTTTAATTAAAAGCARCAGTGCACTGGTATAATGGTAAATCTGTGCAATGGCATGAGGCTGTGTCTTAAACACCATGAGTTGGCACTTTCAAACACGCTGTGCTTGGGTGTTTTGCATGTTGGTATTTGTATATGAAATTCAGTCTCAGATTTCAGATGATGTTACCTAGGATGCTAAGTACAGGCTCTGTAGCACGCTTAAATGAGTATTTTACACGAAATCATACTCTTAGAACTCCTTTTCTTTACTCTTAAAGGTAGATTTGACATAATTGACAACAGTCAATAAAAAGCAAACATTTGGAGACATCTACTTTTTTATACTTAAATTGGTTTTCCTTTTCACTATCCTCTTRCAAGAGGGGACATATGTTCTTCTTGGGACATGTATTCATTATGACCTTTGCACTAAGCAAGGAGTATTTTACCAAAACAGCAATTTTAGTTGCATCTACAAAAAAAAAAAAAAAAATTCTCTGATTTAAATAATGGTTTGGACCAGATGATTTCTAGAAGACCCTTCCAACCTAAATTATTGCATGACAGTGATTTTTTTTTTTTTTTTTTTTTGAGGATCTATAATAATAGCAGAAATCACAGGGGAAGGAATGAAATGTCAAGGGCGGTGGACGTGATCCAGGTTGTCGTACAGCAGCGTGCTGAGCTACTACCCAGGGGCGCAAGTGGGATCTGGGACACTCTGATACCTTTTTCACTCATCTGTTCACTGAGCCTGCAGTGAATTTATGGCGTGGCTTGGAAAGGAAAAATTGGTTTCAGGTTAGAARGGGGATACAAAAAAAACCTGTTGGCGAAGAACATCCATAGGCTATTATCAACTTCCTTGCAGGGAATAAACAAGAATAAACCTTTTTGGTGCACATCATACAGAGGAATAATACTGCTTTCTTGTCTGTCTGTCTTTACTCCTCCTATCCAGCAAGATCATCCCATTGGGGGTTGGATATGCCATTTCCAGTAGCCTCTCCTAAGAGCTGCCGTAAGAGATGTCACAAAACCTCTGCAGTGTGTCCAAATGATCGATTTTATTTTATTTTTTAATGAAAGGAGGGGAGAATTACTGAGATGCAATTAATAAATAGGTCTGTCTTCCCTATCTGGAGACTGTGGTGAAGAAGCGAGCGTAGAGGCACTTCCTTGTCCTACCATGCCCAAGGTTCATTGGGTTTCTCGATTCATACGTGGCTGCTAATGTCGGTGCCACGTCACTGGGCGTCTGTAGCTGGAAAAGCACAGCTACATCATCAAAACTCCCAATTATAACTCCCGTTTCTAAATCCCTATCATTACTGGTTAGTATTGTTTGGAAGAAAAAACCTGTCGAAGCTTGTTTTAACTCTACAAGCTTGAAAAAAGTATTTAATATGTAAATTAAACATGTTTATTATGAAGGCTCTTAGGATAAAATGTAAACTCCAATAAGGAGCTTTTGCAATTGTTTATTTTTTGGCTTTGGCTATGACCATAGCCACAAGTTAATAACCYGAGTTTGTGTTGAGAAGTGGCTCTTCTGGAAGAGGCAATAGTGATCTGGGGACCGATTCTGCAGCTAAATCTGATCTTGCAAACTTTTGCACCCAGATATATTACTTGTGTGYACGAATCTTGGTCTGCAAGCAATTTTATTTTGCTGGCTTTGGATTAAATAGGTATCTGAGATTCTTCATTGCTGTCAGAGTTTCCCCCTGCACTCCCTGCCCATAGGCTAACACATCTGAGATCATGTTTTTCATATCCAAGTTAGTGTTGGCTTTGTATCAAACCAAAAAACCCTCAAAAGCCAAACATAACATTGGACTTGTTCTGCCTAGGAAGAAATTTATATAACTAAGTGAAACAAGGCTGAAACTTTTTTTTTGGTGCATACTAAGACTGAAAAGTCCCGGTAAAGCTGTGTTCATTTAAGTTGAATATTGGGTCAATGAATAACGCTTTTATTTTTTCCTTCCAGAGCTTATGTTGAAAAGTACCTCCTGGAGAAATCAAGACTAGTCTATCAGGAGCACAATGAACGGTAGGTGCCTATATTTTGCTTACAGGATTGGTTTTGATTTCTGTATGTGCTGATAGCATAGCACAGATAGCTTAAAACCCTGTTTGAGCTGGCACGGGGGGATCAGGATTTTCACACTCCTAACCCTGTGCTTCAAAGATAAATGATGCATTTTACATTTTGCTGTTTAGAGAGGAATGTACTACCCAGGGAAAATAAACTCCGTTACTTTATTGACAGTCTTTGACATATTTTCCATTGTCTTTATGATACATATCATATGGATTATTACGTACCGTTTGTTTTCTTTTAAGCTATTTAATATCTAATTTGGTGGGGGGGAAGATGGTATTTTGGTTCTGTTTTACAGTTCTTAACACATTGAAGTCATAAGAAGGGCCTCTAGAAAAAGCTAAAATTATATACACAACAAATTTAAGTAAATTCTTCTTTCCTAATTGCAACATATTATTTGTTACATACTCCTTTCTCAGTAATCACTACTCTGATTTTAAATAAATGTGCTGCTTCTGGTTGTCTTTCAAGTCTTGGCACTTCTGTCTGTGTTTCCCTTTTGAGACAGATGTGTGAGAAGTTTTCTCGAAYGCTCATGGGCTGATCCCGAAGTTAAATAGCATCTACAGCCTTGACAAATATACTCTTGGGTGTTGCAAGATGATTAAACTTGGTTCCTCTTGGAAAATATCCAACATAAAAGCAAAGTTTTAATTTTAGAAATACTGCTACGCTCTTAGCATTAATCCATGTTTGAGTTGTCTTGAAGCAAAACAGATGAGTGTCACTTCGGGTGTTTTTAGTATTAGTAATATTCAAGTATTTTGAATATTTGAGTAGCCGTAAAAATTTAAGATTTTTCCGTTCTGTCTTAAACAACTGCAAAATCATTACCTTTTTAATGGTAATGAAGTATTAAAAATAATAATAATTTCTGCATTGCAAGGAAATGTGTTGTTTTGGTTCTAATAAATATGCAGGCATCGCGCATGTTTCTGGAGGAAAACGTGACGATGTTGGCTAGGAATTCTTTAAGTATACTCTAGGGCAGTGGATGTCCTTGGATGGAAAAGAGGGATCTCATTCTCCATTACTTAATTTAATCTTTTACATCACTGCAAAGTGGGTATGGGCCATTTCTAAACAGTGTTCAAGTCTGAGTTTGGAAGCTGGAAAATCAGGTTATGAGGTTTACATGCGCTTCTCTGCTTAATGCTGCTGTTTGTTTTCAAGTCTAACAACTTTTTTTTCATTTGTCACCAGGAACTACCATGTATTTTATTACCTCCTGGCAGGAGTGAGCGAGGAAGAGAGATCAGCATTTCATCTGAAGCAGCCTGAGGAATATCATTACCTCAACCAGGTGGGAATACTRTACAGGAGTACAATACACGGTCTTGCCTTTTCTACTGCTGATACTTAGTGCTAATAAAGAAAATGTGTGGAGTAGTAAAAATGAGTTGTGTTAATGCTCTACAGGCAGCCTTCCTTCATTGGAAATAATTCTGCATTAGCAWTCTGAACACCTGTTAGTATGAAAAAAAAAAAAATCAGTGTTTTCCATTTTTGTCCCCTACCTGGCATATGTTAAATATATTGTGTTTTTAACTGTCAAAGAGAGAAACAGTAATAATTTACCTGTTGTTTATATGAATCTCATTTGCTCGTTAACATCTGTCTGCTGAGTAGAAGAAAAGAGAAAAATGTGTGATACCAGTAGGTCTTCAGGATATAACGTCTTCCATGAGGTAGTCCTAATTCTGTAGCTTCATGGCTGGCTGTTAGCATGATCCTTTGAATTTAACAATATAATAAGTTTAATATAAATAAAAAACCAGCAACCATTGAAAATGTGTGAATTAAAGATGAGTGAGGTACTACCAGTGACCAACTAAACTCATACTTTGGAAAATCTGATTTACTTCAGTTATTTAAGATACAGTTGTCCACTGATGCCTGTGAATAGGGACTTTAGTGCTTTTTGCTCAAAAAGAAGAGAAAAAAAGGATTAGGAATATGTGGAAGAGTAGTTAGGTTATACGTTAATTTTAACTAATTGCAATTTTCTTGGAGCTGAAACATGATTGGCAATAAAGAGTAATTTAACCCACAAGCTGGAGAGAAACTTGCACGCGCAGTGCAAACCAAATAGCCTTTAGTCTTTCTAGAAATATAATTTAACTCTGGAATACATCTCAATTACCCAGGGCTTTTTAAAGATCTTTTTAAAGTGGGCTATGAAAGCCAAAATCTATTGTAATATTAACGACTCCCACCCACTCTTAGCAGGATCAGGAAATTCACACAAATGGGTAACATATTAAGAGCTGAAAGCTYTTTGCTCGCTGTCTTTGTGCCTCAGGCGTTGGTTGGAGATGTGGTGTGATCTTCACGACCATCTGCACTGCCGTTTTGCAGTGGGAAAGTGCCAAGATCGTTTGGATCGAATGTTTTGTCAGATTCACGGGTTTTGTTGGGCAATCCAATAGTTTTACGTTAGTGAAAAGCATTGCTTTTAATTATAGTCCTTCTTATTTTTAATAGCAGCTTAACGTTCAAGGACGTTAATATTTAAAGTAAAATAATAAATCCAATAGTGTGTAATGTGTAGATCTAAGAATAGGAATGTGATAATTTAGGTTGAAACATTTATTTTAATCTAAATAAGGATGCTGTAGRCAAGTCGGCAGGAGAAGGATGCTGAGGTATGTCCAGTGGATAAGGGAAGCAGACTCTGGACTCGTGTGGACACTGTGTATGGACAGTAGTGACAGTCTGAATTTTTAGGGTTTTTATTATAACAACTTTTTAATTTTTAATAATTAGTGTTAGAGGGATCATTTAACACTGACAACTATGGGAAAATGTCTCCTTTAGATGTGTTCAGGGCATCATTTCATATTAAGGCTTTCTGACAATGCAGTAGCAGCTTTCCCATGCCCCATAGGCAAAGGGGGAAAAGGAAAATAGGGAGAAAAAAAGGAAAAAGAGAATGTGGAGGATTAAAGAAAGGAAACTTTGGAAACATAAAAGGGGAAGGTAATAAAATGGCCCCTGAGCATTTATAGTAGCTTCTTAAACGTGTCCTACAGAAATCCCTGCCTTTTTAAAAGGAAAAAGAAYGAGCTCAGAAATGAACCTAAGTTTTTAACTAAAAATCAAATATTAAAATTGAAAAGCTATAAAATACTGAGCCAGGCACCTTAAGGGCCTTAAGTCAAACGTTATTTTCTTCCTCAGCTCACGTTGTATTATGCAAAAAATGTGCATTTTGTATTGCAGATGAGCAATAATCTATTCTGATATTTCACCAAAATGTGTTGTTATTTTGTTGATTTGTAAATGCAGGGACCAGGTTGGCAAAAGAARGTTTTAATTTTTTTGAAAAGCGTATTTACTTAAACTATCCCCTGAGTTCGAATGACCTCCATATCTCATAGCAATGACAGGCACACCTGCCATTGCATACCCTGCAACTTGCTGAATATTTTATGTGCTGGTTATTCACATTTATCCATTTTGAAATTAGTGATTTGCAGGATTAGGTCCTTATTTTAAGTTCATTAAGAGCTCTGGTGCCATGTGTCTCTCCCTCTTGGGACTGGTCACTGACACGGCCTTTGAGTTCTTTCAACTCCATTCCTGTCTGATTGGAAAAAGATACAAATTCCTAAAAAGCTTTCAAGTGTTGCTCTCTAATCAGTCAGAGAATTGCACTTTTCCAACACGTGTGCCTAGAACAGAGGTTGAGAGAGAAACAAAAATCCGCTCTTCAGTGTGATTTTACATCAATAGCTCTTCAGCTGTAGGTAAACCAAAGGCTTCTCCAACTGTGGAGAAAAATAAAAGATCTTGAAATCCATTAAGCTTATTGTATGAGTCTTGAAAACACTGTAAGGAGGAATCAGAGCACCATAAATGCAAAAGCATTATAAATCTTACCTTAAAAAAATGAGAATAAGGAATGACTATGCAGAATACCAACATTTATTTTACTTGGAAAGTYAGCGTTGCTGCCCTGGCTAAAGAACAGGTAGTGGGAGTTATGGTTGGTCTGAACAGTACTTAACCCGGTCTGCCTTGCTTTCAGATGACAAAGAAACCCCTCAGACAGAGCTGGGATGATTATTGCTATGACTCTGAGCCGGTCAGTACAAGTACCCACGTCTTCTGTGTTGCTGGTGCAGGGCTGCTGCTCACTTGAATTTGTTAGGTGCACCAAGACCTAAGCAGAAAACGAAGTCAAATTAAGTGTAACCTATTCATTATCCTCTCCCTTCCTCTGCCCTGCAGTGGTGTTGCTTGTGTATTAGCTCATGACAATACAGATGTTTTTTCCCTTGCCCTTTTTTGGTTCCTTCCATCTGGAAAGCTTCTTCAACAGTTGGATATGGTCATCTAGTTTTAGCAAACTAATTTTGGGGTTTTTTGTTCCTTCTTGGTATAATACATGATGATTTATGGAAATTGTGATATGGCAGCGATGTGAAAATCGAAATTCCTTTCCGATAAAACAGCAAATCAGTCTCTCGAAGCCCTAAGAGATGCATCAGTTCATGATGGTTGTAGCAGTGTATCTGCTTTCCAGCTTCCAGGGAAAAAACAGATAAAACCAAAACATCCGTGAGGAAATAAAATCCTGATATTGTTTAGRACACAAAACCAATTCCTTCTCTGAATATAGTTCTGCTGACATGATCATCCTTTCCGAATGGATTGACCCAAAAAAGGGAACGGTGAAGCTTCTCCCTCTTACCCAACTTCTCCTGTGCAACCAAGTCAGAGGCGGTTGCTTCAGTTGGTGACGTGCTTTTGGTGTCTGTGTGTCCCGTGATGGTYTCTGTTGGTTTTGTCTTGCACGGGAAAGCATGTTTCAGATCAGCTGCATGTTGTTCCTGCTAATTTTGCCGTGTGCTTAATAGTTGCCGAACGCTAGCTGACGTATCTGGAAGAGTAAGAGGTAATCTGTGAAAGAGTTGGGTTTCACTCAGGCTAAATAAGCATCTTAACAGCAAGATTTCAACTGCAAAATCCTTAGGAGAGGACGAGGGAAGGGGAGTCTAGCCCCCGAAAGTTTAAAAATGTTGAATGTTGTATTGACATCCTTAATACATCAGCATCCTTCATACATGAGCATCCTTAGAAGTCCTGCAAGAGCAGGGAATGAGGAGCAGTTGCCTTTCTCTATACCTTAGTACACTGTGCTGTTGTGAAGACCTTAATTGCTCAAGCAATGGGTTAGGACAATTTACTGGAGGAATTAAAATTAAAACAAACCCCAGATTTGCCACCTTCTTCGGCAGGGGCCAGTAATGCCCTGCCAGCTCAGGAGCATGGGACTTACCATGTTATGTGTCCTTATTTTGCACAGCAAAACCACATGCTGTTACAATTTGGCTATTTATCTGGTATTTTATTTTGCTGGGGATCATTTTCTGTGATATTCGTGGTAAATCACATCTTAGCTTCAGTTGATCATTCCTTGATGATACCCTGGACCTCTCCCYGTAAGCATGGACTCAAACCGCTGCAGACGTCCAGTTTATAAAGATACCCTATTTATTATATCATCTTTAAAATTCCATGGAAATCCATGGATTGCTTTGATGTGACGATAGTAAGCAGGGGACTCACTTTTGCTGGGAAACTTAATTGCCCTGGCAGAATGTTAATGATTAATTTGGTCTGTGGGCATGGACTTTGTAATGCTTGTCTGCCCTAATATCAAGGAAACTCTTTTTTTTTTTTCTGATAAATATTATCCATTTAGCATCCATTAGAAAACAGTACAGAGCTGAAATACTACTGAGAGCATCTGCTTTTAAGTAGATAATTTGCAAAAGRCCTTTCCATGCGGATTAATGAGTTTGGCAATTGTTATGCAAATCGTTAACTAAATTGCCTTTGGCGTAGATTGTGCTACTTCCAAGTTGTCTATGGTGTTTCACTGTTGACTCATGACTTAATTTTGGATGAATGATGCCACAAAATGAAATTGTCTCCTGGAATGTGGAGCACCCCTAAAAGCGACACTTGGTATCATTTTAAAAAGTTTTTAAAAAGACTTATTTGCAGAATTTGTGGATATATTATTGTCCTGCAGACTCCAGTTCCCACCTTAGTGGGTGTGAAAACTTCTTCAGGTTCTCCTTAGCCTATGTGTAGTGGCCAAGGAAGCCGGTTGGCTCAGGTTTGAGTTTAGGAGGGACAACTTCTCATCCTCATATTTTATGGTGTAAATAATTCCATTGCTGATCCCTGATGATCTTACTGATATATAGTAGATATCTTTGTTGCATTCCTTTGGATAAGGTGTACAGAGAGCTTATATGTCTGTTAAAATGGGTAGTTTTCAATAGTCTGTTCAACATCTCTAAATTCACTTTGTCCGTGCAATATTAAGTTGTTGTCCCTGAGGACCATGGATAAAAAATTTTAGTTTTTCTTTTCCAGTTGAACTTCTCTAGCTTTTAGTCGAGGGGATAGGACAATTGGGTGTGAGGAGTCTCCTATGTTGAAATAAATATCTTAAATAAGAATTTCTCTCCATAATCAGTAGCTATCACTGCAATGATGCTATGGCGTGGGATGAAGAATGTACCACTGATACAGTTGTCAGGCTTTAAATGGCGATAGGTGCTTTGAGACATGAAGCTGATAATATAAAGTAATTTTATTCTATATATTCTATATTTATTCTATATTTGTGATTTATTCTATGTACCATAAGTGAGTACGAGTGTCTCTTCAAGTAACAGTCATCATCCTGTGACTACTTGGTACCTGTTCAGTGATGTTCACTGTAGTATTCCTGTAACTCTGTTTAGTGCGGACTTTCAGAATTAATTTGTGCACGCTTGCTCATGTGGTAAATATAAGCGTTATACTAATTTAAGGAGCATTAATTTAACTGTGTTCCCTAACTATTGATGCAGGACAGTATTAGTTGGGTCCAGAATGTCATCGATTTCCCTGAAAGTATCAATGACTGCTGTCAGGTTGGGGATTATCTGAAAAAACTAAACTGTGCAAGCACATTAGCCTCTGAGAAATATAAAGTGTAGTGGATTTCAAATTCTCTCAATGCTCGCATTTTTAGAAAACTACTTGGTGGTTAGAATAAAGTTAGTGAAAAATATATTTAAAGCTTTCCCTTTCCTATGCAGGATTTAATTCACTGATATTTTACATGAAATTACGTGAATTCTATTTTAAAACTGAATTCTTCCTCTTTAGTTATAGGAACTCCTAATGGACTAGGACTTAATGTGGAATAAAATTCCTGTAAATGTGTAACATATTTCATCTTGTTGTTAATTCACGTCCTTTTTGTATGCTGATTGTCCCACATTGACGAACTCTCGCCATACTGTTAGAGTGGTGTGACTCACCTCTTGCATTAGAGGTTAAGCCTAGGAAATAAGGATGTATCTTCAGGAAAAATGAGCCAAAAATATTATTTTGGAAAAGGTATACCAACACAGTCCCCTCTGGGGTCCAGGCTGTTCAAACCAAGGCATTTGTGGTGGAGATGTAGTGGCCTTTGAAAGACCATCTCACCATGCTGGATAAAAATGCAGTACATAGAGAAATATTTGTGTATACAATAAATAATTATTGTATTGAAATTTGCACGCTGGTTAGCTTTTCCATAAAGTCCTTGTAGAAGCAGATTCTCCTAAACAGCTTGATTTAAAAAAAAAATAAATAAAATCAAACTTTAAAAAAAAAAAAAACAACACACAAAAAAACCCAAAAGCTTTTAATTGTGCATATTCTTTCTAAGATTTAGGAAGAAAAATTCTGCCTTGCCACTGGAGCTAATCCTGGTCTTTTATTGTATTGCATATGTGTTTCTTGCTGTATCTGCTATGGTGCTGTGAATCCCTCTGTCCCTGGGCTGGGTGTCAGGGGTAATTAGCCACAGTTATTTCTCATAATGTCAGTGGGACCTCCTGGATATCTCATTTCCCTGTGCCAGATTCTAGTCRCCAATAAAAGGCATGGAAGTCACTAAATGATATTTATGAAGTGTTGGCCTGGCCATCTGGACTTGTTCTGATCTTAATTTCTTTCAGTGCTAAATCTTTCTGTTTGAACCCAACAGGACTGCTTTTCCGTGGAAGGGGAGGACTTGAAGCATGACTTTGAGCGGTTACAACTGGCCATGGAGATGGTGGGGTTTCTTCCCAAGACTCGCAGACAGTGAGTTTATTTTCCATAGTTCAAAGATTATATTAGTTAATATAACCTCCGTAGTCAGTGAGATAATTCACCTGACTTGAGCTAACATAACTATTGTGCTCTACATACRTATCAGGCTGGTGAGAAGGAATAATTGGTGAGACACTGGAAGAAGGTTGCCCAGACAAGTTGTGGATGCCCCATCATTGGAGGTGTTCAAGGTCAGGTTRMATGGGGCTTTGAGCAACCTGATCCAGTGAAAGATRTCCCTGCCCAAGGCAGGGGGGTTGGACTAGGTGATYTTTACAGGTCCCTTCCAACCCAAACCATTCCGTSATTAAAGACACTTGACCATTCATACAATAAAGGAGTAAACAAAATTTAAAGACATATAACAAAATATGCCCATCATTACTGTAGTTAACGATTCTCTTTATGTAAATGGAGCATTGGCAGGAAGTTGGCACCTTGAAGTATTTTTCAGGTGTTCATGAATAGTCACACCTTACTCTGCATGTCATGAATCCAGATCCTGGTTTAATCAGAAATCCTGATTATTAGTCCTCATACTTAATCCTTTGCATGCAATTGCCGGTTCTGTAGCCTCATTTCCAACTGGCCTTCATTCACTAATTGATTGGAAGAGCTGGTTGAAAAACTGGACTTCTTGGTTGGGTTGCAATACTGCCTTCCACTGACTGCAAGGAATTACATGCTTCACGAGGGTCATCTTCAACCGAAACCACAAAATAATTCCTCTTGTGTTGATCGTTAGCTTGAAAGTCTTGAGTACGTTTGAATGAATTTGACAAATATGTTACTAAGATTAGTAACAGGCATAGAAAAATATGTATTAAAAAAAATGAGCTCAAAATGAGTATGATTTTGACATCATAAGTATTGCTGAAAAGCACATTGGTAGCTGGAACACAATGAGAAATCTTGTGCTTTTTTRAGTCAAAATGTTCAAACAATAACTCAATGAGCGTGATTCTTTCTGAAATCCTGGAGGTTTACGGGGGGACAGAGAATTACTGCTTTGTACTAATGGCACTTGGAAACCTATTCATCACCTTGGTTAAATGCTGTTTAAGATGCTAACATACAAATTTTTTTTTTAATTTTTTTTTTGCAACTGGGTGGACTACCTCCTGTTCTTTTAGGCATCATTTTTCTTGCTTTTTTAACATGTATCTGAGCCAGCAGTTAGAAGCCCTTAGCTGTGAGACGTTGTCCTGCCTTCTGCTCCAACAAGAAATTTTCACCCAGCTGAGAATCTTTTTCACGATCTCATCCTTTATCCCTACCTTGTAACAAATTAATTATGAAATTAAGACTGCTTTTTCTCTATCCATTCCACACAYGTGGATAAACCCAAGTATACATCCTTTTAATGCAAATATGTTACATGTCAGCGTGGTTCCTTATCTTTAAAGAATCAGGTTTCAGTGACAAGGTTTTTCTAAAGCCTCCTTAGGGTGCAAGGTTTCTGTAGAGTAAGGGAATTTAATTGACAGAGTAAAGCAATCAGTCTGGACTGAGCAGAGTAGGATGTCACAGTAAATTCATGCTTTTGATTTACTGTGCAATAACTTTTCTTGGCGCACAAGTTCTTGTATTTCTCCTAGTAAATTTTGCCTGTCAAAAAATATAGTGGATTTTTCGCTATATGAGCAAGTTTATTCTCCTTGGYGTGGTACAACTGTAACATGAAAGAGTAACCACCTTCAGCTGAGTATAAAAAGGAAGGACATTTGAAGTATTGCTATACTTTTATAAGTGATTGTTTATAGCAAAACATAGGGTTTTATCTTTGTGGAAATGATTACAGAAGAGAAATGTTTATAATTGCACCCCTGTACTTCACGATAAGGAATCAGTATTCCTATTTTAGAGATAAAGAAGGACTGGCTTGGAGAGGTGAAGGTGTGTTGTGCAGGCAACCTGGTGGCATGGCTAGGAATCAAATTTTATTTTATTCGTTTTTAGCTTCCTGGAGAGTATAGAAATAGGGACAAACAGTTTATTGCTGAAGTCAGCCATGACTTGATAGTCTCAGAGCTACTTTTTTAGAGGAGTTTTTTTTTTTTTTTTAAGAGGAGTGTGAATATCACTTCAAATGATCAAATTAAAAAAAAATGGCTGSATAAATTTACTTGAAGTGTAACATCTTTTCTCTGTCTCAGTATGCTTAYATGTTTTAAAAGCATTTATGCTTTTTTGTATAGGCTTCCAACCTGGGACTAGATCTGAGAAGACGATAAATACATGTGCCAGGGGACTAAGAAGGATCACCTGCATGGTTAATTTAGGCATTTGCATGATAGATACTTAATCTGGATATCTAGATTACTCGAGGATTTCTTTTTTTCTTACATTATGGGGTGCCATTTCATAACCATGGGTTTGATGTGTTAAATAATCTTCGAGAAAGCCATACCAATGCAAGTTTGGTAYTTGACTAAGTGAAAATATTTTTTACATGAGGTAAATTGGATGCTTCATTTCAGCATCATTTTTGAGGAAACATTTAGAGATCTGGGACATAAACTGCTTCAGATTGAAAATTAGAGGAATGAGTCAAATGCGAAGATGGCACTTGGATGTTTGGGGATGTGGTTTGCTTTTTCATTAGCTTTAAGAAAAAACAACCGAGTGAAAATGAATTCTCTCTATTTTCTTTAGAATTTTCTCYCTCTTGTCGGCGATACTACACCTGGGTAACATCCGTTACAAAAAGAAGACTTACCGGGATGACTCCATTGATATTTGTAACCCTGAAATACTACCTATTGTGTCAGATCTGCTGGAGGTAAGCCTTCGCTTTCTGTCCTGTAATGTTCACACCTAATGAACCACCTCTGTTTTATAATAGAATTTATTTCCAGTTTCACTGAAGAGTAAATTCTCTTGTGTTACCGTTCAGGTGGGCTGTTTGTGTTTGCCAGTGGAAAGTTATAAAGGTTTCTTTTAATGAGGTTTTTAATGTAGGGTTTTTTCCCCTACTCTTCAGCTTCAGGTTTAATTGACTGAAAGCACTGTTTCTGTGATTAAAATTTGAAAGATTGGAAACCAGTTCTAGGTGGAAAGCAAACCTGCCATTCAATGCAGTAGTTTCTTCAATTGCCAACCATCATCTCCCTCACCAAAATTCCCTGATGCTCCTGAAATCTGTTCCAATATTTGTATAAGAAACTAGAGCAATTCTAAGACTATCAGCCCACTCTTCTGGTTCAGGTGGTGGCTGTAGGAGATGCTGAGCTCGCTCAGTGTGTTTTGCTGTCTGTTGTTACCATGCCAGCATCCATGAAGGCTGTATTAGAGATGCTGGAGGGTGCATCTCATCCCTTTAGTACCTGTCTATGGACCTATTATCCATGCTTTTATCTARTTCTTTTATGAACCCGTTGATGCTATCTGCTGTTTAAGACCCTTTACCAAAAGCACTTTGTCCTCGTGAGTCACCGCTGTGCCAGTATCATTTGGGAGGGGTTTGTAGGTCTCAGCCTGGATGGCCCAGGGCCATATCCAATTCTGTCAATCAGTGCAAAAGCACTAAGTAAGTTCTTAGGAGAGCTGCTCTGTTAGCCCAAGCAGGTTATGAAGCTGTGGCATTACCTGTTCATGAGAAAAGTCTTCATTTCAATGAGCCAACTTGTCCTCCACTTGCCTTACACGTTCAACACCTCTTGACGTGGATATAGGTGGCCAGAAGCTCTCCTTGCCTTCTCACTTTTCTTGAAACACTCTAAMCCACTTGTAACTCCAAAGGATACTGAAATATACTTGTAGTTGGTTAAAACAACTATTATCTTTATCCCTTTGTACTTGCTGGATGGTGTGGAAGGTTAATTTTTGCTAATTTTATGATAGCATCAGAAAATAACTCGTCGATTTGTGTACGCATGATGCTCTTCCCATTTTTCCCTTGAATAACAGTTGTGYTATCTCACTACCTAAAGAACTCGGGAATTGGCTGTCACAGATTTTCAGAGCACTTCATTAATGCTTTGAATTTAGCAGGGGTAAAGCTTCTGTAAAATATGGGTATAAGCAGCTGGATGCTCTTTGCATGTTGGCCTTGGAGACTGCAGAAATAAACAGAAGGAAAATATGAGTTTGGAGGAGAATGTTGTTGACCTTACCCTGTTAAAAATGGCCATAGCAAGAGTGCCAAGTCATTTAAGAAGTMATTGGTTTTTAAGAAAGTTTTGAATAAGAGAGTGTCTTAGAGATCTGAAAAAGTTCCAGGTTTTGGGTCTTTGCCCTGGCTTTCTTCTGCAAACAAACCCTTCTGCAACATCTGCATGCTGTAAGGTATCGCGTTATTTTTTGCACGTGTACATGTGAAATGGTGCATCGGTTGAGCCAAATAGATCCAACGGTGGCTTAGTGCCACGGTCTGTTACAGCACAGAGCATCGATACCATGCTTACTTGCAGATAAGTGTCAACAATATGTAAAAAACCATAAAATATATATATATGTATTTATCTTCACGATTTTGAAAAAGCACTAGAATCTGGTGTAGCTGAGCAAAGTGATAGATTTCTGTTCCTCTTGGTAATTCTTTTGCAAGCTAAATGACCGTATACAGCATAAAATGCTTGTTAATTAGATCAGGACAATGCAGATCTCAGGTATGATCTTGTGGAATACATTCCTGGGTTTGTGTAAGTGGTGTTGCTTGTCGTTAAAGTTGCATTTATATGGTAATTTATCCATGGAATTGGAGACATTGGTTGCCTCCAAGTGTAAACTTTCCAATAGACTCACTCCCCGATCAGCTGAAAGAAAGCCAATAACCTCATTTGCAAGAGAGGCTTGATTTCTCTTTCTGAAATGCTTGGTTTCTGTTTCTTTGCAGACCTGAATAGATCTTGTAATGCTTATTCAGATTTGACCAAAAGGAAGGACTAAAGGGTTCAAACAGATGAAACATCGTTACAAAGAGCATCCATTGCACTTTATTTGTTAGTTAGCTACTTACAACTCTCCAGATTAATTGTAGTGAATTCTTCTCAGCCAGAGACCAAAAATATTGGTTGAAACATTTGACACTTTGTATTTTGTCTCATTTGGGTAATTATTTTTATTACTCTTTTTGTTTGTGGTCACTGAACAGTATACAGTTCTGCTTTTCACACCATTGTTGCTGAAAATGTAAATTGGCTTGAAAAATTTATTAATCTCCTCTCTAGATCTTGGCATTACTCGCTAAGACTGAAAAATCATCTCGGAATAAAAATAATATTAGTTGACAAATAGCTTAACTTCTTTTTCATACAGCCACTGGATGCTTGGCAGGACRGTCTTGAGTGTAGCGAAATGATGGAAGAAACCAGCTCTGCTGTAATCTGATAGTTACTTTGAGGGGTGTTTTGGTTTGTTTTTTTTTCCTTAAATGAATCGCTGGATTTGTTCAGTCAGGGATTTGACATGGAAAAGAGAAGAAGAAAAATCCAACTGGGCTTGGTGGAAAGGCTCTGAGAAGCAGGAGCTGAATTGGCCATCTCTGAGACCAGCCAAGAAGAGGGGATGCAGAGGTCCTCCTGCACGGCACCGATAGAGCGGTAGCCTTCATGGGGAGGAGGGGAACCGACAGCCTGGCTGAAATGAAAAATTTACGSAAAGCTAAGGTGTTTTCCCCCTCTGAAGGAAATTCTGGCCCAAATTAYCGTGAGCTAGCTGGTCTGCATTGGAACCTCTGAGCCTCTGAACCTCTGAGTTGTCCTTAGAGGGACAACTGGGGGAATTTCCCTGCTGCAGCAGTTAATGCAACAACACTGAACAACTATCCTTCCTCTGTAAAGTGAGATTTCTGTCCCTATAAAATGAATCTAATATGCAGATTTTTTKAAGGAATCTGGGAGGAGATGATGATCTGCGATGGATTTGGTTTTTCTTAGATACCAACAATCCCGTCCAACATGTTTTTGGTTTATTAAAACATTCAGACCAGCATTTGTTGAAAAAGCAAACTGCAATATAGGATTTTGGCCAGACTCTGCAGATCATTGTTTCATTTACAGTAAGACCCTGATTCMATTTTTTTTTTCTGAAGAATAGACATAGCGTGTGGATTATGTGAGGCTTTTGGCAGGTTTTTCACGGCCTTTGTTTAAACTTTTCTGAAATACCGTGCCGTAGTGTGATGTCAAGGTTGCCTGATGGATCAAGCAGACGTGGAGTCCTGTGCTAGCGCTGCAAATATCACGGGTCCTCTGCAGAAATCGTAGAGGATTGTGTAAAACTGGGGAAAACTTTTGTGTTTCTGGGGAAAAGGCTGGAAAGGCTCATTTGTGGGCTTATTAACAAAAGCAATCTATTGGAAATGATCTAGTGTCAGTTGACCTTAAGAGAGACTTTTTTTTTTTCCCATTAGAAGAGCAGGAACCTTTTAATTGTGTACATTTACTAATACTGGAAATTATTTCCATGGATGGAGCATTGGGTGAGGAAGGCAAATTCTGCCTTCGCTCARTGAAGCAGTTTTATATTCAGCTTTTAGGCTGAGGTAACCAGCCTCAATGCAAATGAAGGTAAATATAAGTTATCAAGTGTCCTAAATTAGTTTTGCCAGATCTCTTTTTGCATTGATGATGTTAGCTTTTGGAGCTAATGTCTACCTCCATGGGATTTTTATGCGCTCGAGTTCTTTCTCTACTAAAAGATTGTCTTCAGCTTCCCAGAGGGATCCCACAGGCGTTGTRCTCCTCACATGATAAACATCTATGAAAGTAATTGGGAAGCAAAAGGGAGGTGAGGATTACAAGGCAGCCAGTGCTTGCATCCAGCCTTCTTCTGGATCCATTTTCCRGACGAAGTTTTGGGGATCATAGAATCGTAGAACGGTTTGTGTTGGAAGGGACCTCCGAAGTTCATCTAGTCTAAGCCYCCTGCAACGAGCAGGGACATCTTCATCRGATGCAAAGCTCCGAGCCAGAACTTGAGTCAGACAACTTTCTGGTTTGTCTGTTATTTTCTGTTACTCCACTCCAGGCAGCTTTTGAATGAGCGCGCAACACTGTAATCCCYTTCTCGAATACGGGAGGAGAGACAAAAAGCGATATTTTCTTGCTCTCAAGTTGGAAATGGTTCATTTTTCTTCAGCTGCTATAACRTAATACCCCAGCATTACTGGAGAAGCGATCTGCGCCTGCTTTGGCTCCAGCCCAGCCCTTGCGGGAGCCCGCTGGCTGTCTGCTCCCTGCCACACTCTGCTGACGTTTATAGCCGTGGCAGCATTGCCGGTCATCCTTCACTGGGTTTTAGTGCTCTAGTCATCCCGTCCTCTCAGCGTTGGTTTGACTTGCATGTGGCAGTGAAGTCTTAAATCTGTATTTTGTCCCTGTAATTAAGATATAAACTCCTACAGGCCGTGTAGCTTTTTTTTAAGAGGGAGAGTAGGACTTGCCCTTTAGCACCAGAAAGCAAAAATCCATGAAACMTAACTTAGAAGTGTAACTTCCAGGGCACAAAATAAAGAMATAAGTTGTGTTCTCCTCTTTGCTAATCTGCTAGGATGGTTCTTGTCTCTCTTTTAGTGTATCACGCTGTCTGGAGGAGGAAGCATAGGATGTACGTGATGGGGAAACTGCAAGTATCTCCATGCACCAGGTGTCTTCAGTCATCGGCATGTGCCGAGTTTATCTTTAGAAAGCTCCTATGGCTCCTCGTCAGCATCAGGAGTCAGCTACCTTCAAGCTGTGACCTTAAATGAAAATTAGGATAATTTGGCCGTACCCATGGTGTTGGCTGTCAGAGGTGATGAAGTAATCAAGATCAAGCTCCACTGGGTGGTAATTGCAGGTAGAGACCCAGGGAGATGCGGGGATTACGTTCCCATCCTTGCCAAGTATGTTTTTGTACAGGAAGATGATTCGATGCGATCCCTCCGGGTCAGCTCGCAGCAGGTCTGGAGATGAGGGATGCACATCTGCAAGTCTTGTCCATCAGGAGAGCAGAGGGAGAAGGAAACCAGSGTGAACATTAGCTGGGGATGGTGAGGGAGAGCTTGGGTAGTTGTTTAAACCTTTTAAAATCCCTGTGTTTGCTGACAAATCTGGGACTTGGAAGCGTTTAGGTTGTTTAGGAATATTAATCAAAATTAGGAATACTAATCAAAACATTGGGCTGTTTTGATTAGTAACCATCTGATACCCCTCTGCCTTGTTGCCTTTGATAATTAAAAAAAGCTAGTGTGCTGGCTGTGGGTTTGCAGCATCCCTGAAGTGGGATAACGGATGGTGTAAAATTCACTTTTGTTCCAAGCTGTGCAATTGAGGGACAGCAGCTGATGGTCCCACAGTCGCAAGCTGCTGGAAGAGTGTCCGTGTTTTGCCTGCAGAGCTGAAATTTAAAAAATCGCTGTTTTGCTGAATGTAGAGGAATAGAAACCAAATGTGAAAACTTGCTGCGGATTTCTGGATGAACCAGAAGATTATTTTTTTTTCCTACTTGATTTTGAAAGGTAAAATCAGATTGTAGGAACTGGGGCTCTAGGGTATTACTGAGGACTAATGAAATGAGCTTCAAGGTGTTGACGTTCGATTTCCAATGACATAGATCTTGCTGGTRGGTGAAGGTCATATACAGGTGAATGATGTTTTCTGCTTTCCGCACCACAGCAACAAGTTCTTGGTAGTGCCTGTTGCAGGAAAAGTCAGTTATATAAAAATGCACTGGAGTTTATCAGGGAGACTCCCATGACAGTATTTTTGGTAGAAAGTAGTTTTTCGTACAGAAAGGCATCATTATTGTGATGGTTTGTAAGATTTCTTAAGTTCCACTGGCTTGTTTGCATTGCTCTTCATACTAGTTACTGGATTAAACCAGTAAGTCAAAGTACATAAACCACTAAGTTTCCCATCATCCGCATCAAATCGTGAATGGTTTACCTGAGATAAAAATATGGCCTTGAATGGCTTCAGAAATGTGGATTTGGTGCTTTTAGTCTTCATCAGAGACGTTCTGAGCAGGTCTGGTGTCTGCATGGAGTCCTTCAGTTAGGATAAGTAGCTTGTATAGACTTCAGTGCGGCTTCTCAAGCAACATCATCTCCGTATCAATCCATAGCTACTAACTCTGGGCTCAAAGATTTTCACCCAGACTAACAATTTTTTTTTTGACATTGAAATTTAGCAAAGAGCAGTCAACCACTCAAATTATTTAGGTCTAACTTATGTATAAGTTAGAATGTACCATCTATTCTGGTAGAGAGGGCATGCTTCTGAATTTATCCAGGGGACATCACAATAAGAGGGACTTGAAACTGGTCAGAAAAGAGGCTTTCTCCCAACAATTCATGGCAGGTAGCGGTTAATTTGTCAGCACCGTCTACCTATTTGCCAAAGAGTCTGTGTTTACACAACTGATTTTTCTTCTGCAAGCTAGTTTCTGTTACGACTGATTATAGAATGTCGCCTTGCCAGGGGAACTGGTGTCTTTAGGGAGTAAATATCAGGTGAGAATAGCAGAGTAAATATCAGGTGCTTTTCAAAAGGTTTCTTCCTTCTCCCAATTCCTCTCCACCCTGAAAAACACCAAAAAACCCCTCCATTTGGATGTCTCTTAAACTGATGACACTATTTTGTTTATTTGTAGAGTAATTTGTATGATGTCATCTTGACAACACTAGAAAGTTGACTTATTTTGCCAAGAGAAAGTGTGGGAGGTTGGAGCTGCACTGGGAACAAAGGAAACCAATGGGAAATTGCTAGAAATGCGATGACTGAATGTGGAAGATCAGGTTCCCTTGAATACCGTGATATCTGATTTCTGATGCTGGATTTATGTGCTGAGTTGTCTCCTCCCAATGGCTGGCTTGTTCTTATGCATTGAACATTAACTCTGCAAGGGCTGGCAAAAGTGTTTTAATTTTTTTAAAAAATTTAATTTATAAATTTTAAATTTATGAAAATGTTTACACTTATAAATTTTAATTTTTTAAAAAAATTAGATTTAAAAAAATTTATTCCTAGAATAATCATTAACATCAAGATTTTTGTTTTAGGTGAAAGAAGAGATGCTGTTTGAGGCCCTGGTTACCAGAAAGACAGTGACAGTAGGAGAGAAGCTGATCTTACCATACAAACTAGCAGAGGTCTGTATACAATGCTTATTATTAAAAGGGCAATTCTTGGGATGGTTTTCAATGCTTTGAGATATACACTCGGCTCTGGCAAGAGTTTCTTTCAGTTTTTATTTATTTACTTAAAAATAGTGTAGGAGAAGCTAATGTGTATGAATGTAGAAAATTATTGACTTTACCTTCTACGCTGTTCCTGGAAAGCAAGTTTGCACTTTATTCTGTGATTTGCAAGTTTGCACTTTATTCTGTGATAGTCTTTAACTGTTTAATGACTTATGGTTGTGTAAGTGTTCTCCAAAGCAGAACTGTGCATTGCTGAGTCTATATGATACAAGTAGGAGTCTTCATATGTTGTTCCTTAAACTGTAGCACTGATTCATYCCACAGCAGAGTGGTGACCTAAGGCCTCCAGGAAATTTTTGGTGGGGTCCTAAGTGCCTATGTTAGTCATGGTTCTTGTACGGGAGGAGCTGGAGATCCCCTGCAGGAGATTCCCATTATCTTTTCTTCAGACCTCTCACAACCTGGATCCTTGTGTGATGCTTTGGAGGAGCCACAACTCGATCAGCTGCTCTCAAACTTGAGAGTAGTCTGCGCCGCTGCTGATAGTGGGACTGGCACTGCATGAAATGTTTAACTTCTCTATTATGGTCTGTCTCAGGATTACAATGTCAGCAAACGTGTGTTTTCCTAAGTATGTGGTTTCCAGGAATTTTGAATTATATGCTGTGGCTGGTAAACAGAAACACCTCTGTTTTCTTATATTCTCCGAAGTATGTAAGTTCTATTCTGCTGCAATACTTGTTTTGGCTGTTTCTGCATCTAGTGTTCTTGTATCCCACCCCAGTTTAAGAACATTGAGCATGGCATCACACCACGCTCGCTCCCTCGGTTCCCCCTTGTTGTCATATGGTTGTATGAGAATTTGCAACACCTTGAGTAATGACTCTGAGAGCAGTCTGTTGTGTCGCAAATAAGTAAGCACATGATGCGTTGTCATTAGGGTCAGCTGTAGATATTTTCATTCCTTTTTTCCAGAAAAAAAGAAAAATCTTTTCTCCCCTTTTGAGATTGTGTGTTTAAGCTCAGTAACTGTTACTGAGCTTTAATCTTTGAAAGTTAAGTGTTGCCTTYGTGCAAGGCTTGAATCTCCTCTGACAGAGGGCACACAAATGCGCGTACTGTGTCTTTGTGATGGACGTATAACGGATGTGGTATTTGTACTTTTTTCCTGCATCTTGGGCACAGAATTAAGCAATTGCTAGAAAAGTTTAAAATGTAACTATAACYACCCTTCTGCTGGAGGTTACTTCCCAACAGCTGTGATGATGGAACAACATGCAGCAATGTGCCTTCAACCACCTTGCTGCAAGACTTGGCAGGTTGGATTAAACTGTTTCTTCTAATATTTTGAGCTGGGCCACCAGGTTTTGTATCGAAACAGCTTGAAACAGTCTTACCTAGATGCTCCTTCTGTTGAGATCAAAGAGCCCCGTTTGCTACCTAAAATGGCTGAGGATGAATTTCTCGAGTGCTTTCCAAAATGTTTTTGGTGATGTGTCTGCTCACAAATCTCAGGTATTCACTTACCTATTGGTTTGTCACCGATATCTASTACAATAAATGAAAGATCAGGGTGTGGTGATTGTGGTGACTGTGGGGGAAGACAAAGGGGTACAAGACTCTAGTGGGAAAGGTTGATGTAATCTCCATGACGAAATCAATTTGTAAGAAGCCATGAATTGTGTAAAGAAAAGATAGGCACCACCCGTGCTTTTTATTCACTGTCCTTACAACATTAGCATCCTGACCACCAAATTTTATCTGACAGTGACCTCTCTCTGGTAGCAGGTTCACTACGGATTTGCTCATGCTGGACGTACTARAGCAGGATTTGAGATGCTGTAACTGGAACCTCACCATGATAAAAGGTCTTCTCCTGGTCTTCCTCTGGCTCCAAGAGTARGAGAGGTGACTTAGATTCAGATCCATCTGAATCAGGAAGGAAGAGTAGGATTCATTTGGCATTTTGGGACTTTACAAAGAATACTGATGTCTGATAATCCCACTCATGACTAATTGGACTGGGGAACCAATGGGCTGGTTATTCTTCTTGCGTGTTTTACAAAAGAGCATTATAGTTGGCTCAAATGGATGGAGTGGTTGCGGTTTTGAGAATTTTCAGACATGACTGTCCCACCACGACCCCTATAACTCATAGGCAGCTGCCTTTTCTGATAGAGCGATGRTGTATGTAGCAGCTACTTTATTTTTCAGAGGCTGAAATGCTTGATGTTTTTTGCATAGCTTGTTGATACACTGAAAGTTTCAGAGGAGTTTGTCTGAAAAACGCTGTACTGCTGTGGCTTTCAAAAAAGGATTGTAAAAATGTCGTTTTGGCACGTGTTTGCTTTTTTACACCATCAAGAAGAGCAGCTTGGATCTACCAAGTGCCTTCCAAGGCTTTTGAACATGCCTTTGAATATAGGCAGCCTGCACAGTGTAGCAGTTATTAAAAGAAGAGCAAAAACTCGGCAAAAGAAGCAATTCTAAAAAATTTTATTTGGTTCTGAAATCTGTTGTCTAAACTGTGAGTGGAAATAGGAAATTATTGGGCTCTGTGAGTGAATTGGGAGTAAGTAGCATTGGGCTTCTACCTCCAACATCACTGATGAGATTGCTCAGCATAGTGGGAGAGTTTGTTGTTGAGGAGATTATGTGTCTCCTGATGGAGCCATTGGCTCTGTAGATGAGGCACTTACAGATCTGGGTTTCTTGGTTTTCTTCTACCTCTTTATGAATTTTGGGTTATTAGCAAGGAGTTAGAAGTATGTAGCTTTAATTTGAAATAAACATTCTTGTGTAAAAAGCCTTGAGATCTTATGTTTGGGACAGGTTCTTGAGCTTTGATGAGGTTCCTACGTGCATCTRCTCCATACTAAAGAGAGACATACCGTATTCAGTATGGGTGGTTGCACTTGCCCGTAGGGGTTCAGGTGTTGTTTCGCTTTCTGTGCTCTGCACAGGGGCTGATGTTTGCTGATCCCTTTCRTCAAACAGTGTTGGAATATATGTGGATGACAACTTGACACAGAAATACTTTCCATGAAATGGCTAATGCCAGTGTGATTGTTCTGTGATCACAGCCTGGCTCCTGTGAGACCTGTAACCTCGGGCTCCTGMYGTGACAATTGTTACCCTCCCTTAAYAGTCTTGAATGGGCAGAGGAGATGCARGTGGCCTGGAGTAATCCTTTTCTTCAGAGGTTTGGAGGCATGAGAGCTGAGATTGGACTTTATTATACCAAGTCAAGCCTTTTCTCTTCCATYTTCCTGAGCTGTAGTCCCACAAGCGCATGGAGAGGATGCCTTTGTTGGATTTGCAGTGATGCCGCATTCCTCTCTGCATGCTTGCTCGCTGCGTTGTTATTGTACGCCGATTAGAAACACTGTCCTGTGGTTTGAGCGCTTGGCAACTCCTCATTTGAAATATTCTCCTTCATGGCAGTTACAAATTTATATCAGGCTCTCTTCCTGGGTTTGTTCTGTTCATCTTTGCAGTAATTCATGTAAAACTAGATATTTCATTCTGGCACATTTTGATGCTTGGGTAAAAGGTACTGCAAAATGTCCTTGTGGGGACATTTTGTCCTTGCTGTCCCAGCAGCCTGAAGCCTACAGTGTTGAAGGAGACAGCTGCAATTAGCAACGGTCTCCTCTCTGTTTATTCATATTGTACTTCTTTACTTATGACTTTTCTTGATGGCTTTGCCCCCGTGAGTTGCCCCCTTTTGAAGTTAGGCAGAAATGTTGGCTTTGTCAACTGTGTTTCTTTTAATAAGGCAAGACTTTGAGTCTTGTCTGCATACAACTGTCCTGCTGGATGACCTTGGAGGATCTAAATCAGGTTAACAGGTTAAAATGTTATATTGAAGTCCAACAAGAAGGTAGGACTCCAACAAAGCAAAAGCAATGCCTCTTGTGTACCAGCAGTTGCCAGTGCCATCATCTTCAGCTGAGCAAGTTCTTCCCAGCACATACAGATTTCGTTTTACTTTATTTCACCCAGGAGGGTACAAGATGTGTGATAGCAGCACCTGCTTGAGCAGGGCYGTAGCCAGGAACAGATAAACTGTTGTGAACTGAACTCCATTTCAAGGTGCAATCTGTTGTTTCTTGATGTGTAGTCAGTGCCTGTCCTCAGGGTATTACAAGGGTTATGGAATGAGCATGTGGTTCTTCAGGAAGACCCTACAAAGCGTAATGTGCCATYGGGTTTTTCTGATCATTCAGTAAATCATGGTGTATTGTTAAGAGGTTGTGTCTGACCATGGTATTAACATTTGAGTACGGCCCCATGTTGGTGGAGCTACTGCTATTTCTGAAATTAAGGAGAGGCAGTCAAGGAGAGACCTGGTTTTGAAGGTAAAAATCARCACTGCTTTGTAGTTGCAACCTTTCCTTGCTGTGGCACCAATGGCAAACATGGGCTTGATTGTAGACCCCGTGCATCTGCAGCCCTGTGGGGAGATCTGCCTGCCCACACTCGGTCTGCATCTCCAGCGCTTGTCGAAATTTAAATGAGCAAGGACACCACATCTATAAATAATTCTTATATTTACCTCTGGCAGCTGCCTCTTATCTTCAGAGCCACGCTGGCTTGTCTGCTGCAGAGCTGCTTCCTGGAACCATTCATTTTTCCTTTTATGGTAGCTGGATGGTATTTTAATGCAGTGTTTGAAACGACTGCRTAATTCAGTCTAGCGCTAAGGTTTAGAAGCTTTACGCTGTAGATAAACTTCGAAAAAAGGCTGCACAGACATGAAAGGCTGCAGTTGTGTTCAGAGGTCTTGGTTCGTTGTCCAAAACAGCTGCCAATGTCTTTATCAGGAGCAAGATGGTGTATTAATGGAGCTAGCAGCAGTTAATGGATTTCCAGAGAAATCACGGTGTATCCATTTAGGGTGAGGGCAGTATTTGGTAACAGCAAGCTGGCCAAGTCCACTTCATTTAGCAAATAAAATGCAGCAGTAAGGACCCTTTGAAAAGAAAAGATTTGACCATGAGAGCAAGAGAGCCATCGAGAGTGTCTGGGATGATGAGAGTATTTTGATTCAAGTCTGTCTTGAACGTTGGGCATCCCTCTGCAGCCACAGTATTTTTCTTCCTAATAAGGTAAAATATAGCAAGCACATAGATGAAATAGGGAAAAATGGGATTTTAATGGTAGCAGAATAATAATGCACGCTGAGGGTTGCTGTTGTCCTTCCCTAAGTGCCCCTCAACTCCAGACTCTGGGCATTTTTTTCATATATCATGATGTGCATTTTTGCAGTCCTAGTACTGAGGTAGGAAAGTTTCATAAGCCACAATTCAAGTGTTTAAAAGAAGAAAACCAGACGCACTAAATATTAAGCGGCTTGACTGATGTTTGGAAACATGCAGCTGATGCAAGAGCAGAGCACTTGAATCAAATCTTTGTGAAGAACTTGGGGGTTATTAAAAATCTTTCTCTTGGTCCTGCTTGTAATCTGAGCATCATCTTAAGCTTAATCTGTGCAAGGAACTGTGTTCCTGCTTCTATTTATATGATTCAAATTCGTTTTTTTTCCATCTTGGCTTACTGCAAGGCTCCAAGGCCATGAGTTTATGCCTTGACTAATACAGTCATATACCTCTCAACTCCATTCAACATCTTGACTGGTGGTTCTCACTCCCCCTTTCCATCGCACTGGCGACGAGCCCTGTCTCTGTGCTCCTCAACCATCCCCACCTTGTTTCCATCCCTTTTGTTCTGCTTATCAGGCTGGCGTCTGTCACCAGCTGTCTTTCACCARTCTCTGCATTTTTTCTGTGTTCTTCATCAGATAAGGAAAAACTCGTTATCAAAGTAAATACATCTGTTAGTGAATCCTCTTTTACATCCCTCCAGAGAACAGATTTGTTCATGATACTTTCAATTCGTTTAGTTCTGTTGGTATTTCTTAAGCGAATGACTTTGCAGAAAGACTTTGTTTTAACAGATCTTTATAATTTTCAGCCATTTGTGACCAAGGTCATTTTATCCCTAAGGGTTAGTTAATGAATTAATTCACACTTTTGGAAGAAGTCTGATGTGAAATTACCCAACAGAAGGGAAATAAACGATGAGAGACAACTTCTTGGGCAACAAGTGGCCTGATTCTTCCCTTCCTTTAATTTTGGAAAGCTGTTAGGAGCTGGTTGTTTGATGTGATGACTGTCACCGTAAATATGTCTCGTATTTAACTTCATGTGTATTCATAATTGTAAGTGGAAAATGGCTATCTTAAAAACAAGAGGAACTGAAAGGGGCTGAGTTGTATGTCCAGGGAGGTCCCTGCAAGCAGATGTTGTGGAGCACAAAAAAAGAGGCATGTTATTTCCTGCCCCTTTGGCACTCTTCTGTAGTGTGATAGCAAGACCTGGGATGCAAACAWATTTTTTTTAAGTCCCTCTGCACTGCCCTAAGCATCCCTAGTTCTTGGCGTCTGCTAAAACTCTATGTAATGCCAAGATATTTTGAATTTTTTTTATTTACAAGCTTTTATAGGATATAATGTGCCATCATATCTTCGCTTGAATGGCTATATGCTATTTAGCAAATGAGTGTTACATGCAGGTAGTTACGTGGCCATGGAAGGAGACCATCRAACTGTTCTGTGATGCATCCAAATTGCAGTTGAATCTGTGAAATGCTTTTTATTCTGCATAAATAYGTGCAGCTATAGGTCCATGTGTAATCAGCTAATGATTAGTTAGAAAAGGGCTTATGCAATTCAGGTCAGATTTGCTAACCAAAATATTCAGTCTCCTGAAAATCTGCTATGCACAGAAAAAAGCAGAGGGTAATAGGCATTGAACTGTGCTTTTAGTGTGATGGTAAAGCAGGAGAAGACAGTCCAGGTCTTCTGTCTGCCTTTGCTGAGCGCTGTGCAGCCTTGCTCTGTCCTTTCGCAGTCTCAGATGTTCGTCATCCCTGGGTCTGTGCTGACTCAGTTAGCTAACCTAGGGAAAGTCCTTGGAGTGGAAGGACAGTTGGGTTTGTGTCTTTTTGCTAAGTTCAGTAGAAGTCTAGTAAACACCAGCGTTGYGCTGTGTGGAGAAAGGGGGAGAGGAGGGTACCTTTGCCCAGGAGCGGTGGGGCAGGCACCTCTCTCCCTTCCGGTGGCACAAAGCCACTAGATTTTGTTTTTTCATGTCATAAAGTGTCACTTCACCCTGACCTTCTTTACCTGGGATGATTTTCTTGCTGATGAATACAAGACGCTCAGCACGTTCGTGAATAACCGTCACAAGCTGGTTATTTCAGATGATAAACCGTGCTGTGTTAGTGGGTTGAGCTTGGGGAGAACATTTAATTTTCAGCGTGGTAACAGTTAATTGGCAGAGACACAAGATAGACGAGCCTTGCGGAGCAGACCTTAATGAGGGGAAAAATGTATTTCATTACGGTAAAGAGCTGAGCGATGTTTCATTAGCTTATGTACTAGTAGTGGTACTGTCTAATGCCTTTTTCAGACCATTATAAAGAGAAGAGGAATGGAGTTCCAGGGCCAAATGGCATAAAAAAAAAAAAAAAAAAAAACACCAAACACCAAAAAACAAAGGAAAAGATCATAGTTGCAACTAATCATGAGCATTTAACTGACTGAAAATATTAGAGGAGGAAAAAGTGGGAAGCAGACAAAATAATTAATAGCGTGAAGAAAGTGGAATGAAAATTCTCAGTCCTGAAGTATGAAGACAGGGACACTTAATGGAATAGAAAGTAGCAGAACTGCTGGAAGCACCTACTTATACCAACCCCATTAGCTTAAGAGACTCATTGTCACCACAGGTTATTAGCACCAGGAGCTTAGCAGAATTCCTTTGAAGACCTGGTATGTTGATGAGTGTATTCAGAATTAACAGAAAAATATTAATAGAATAAAACTGAAACCCCACAAAGCTTTTAAGAGCCAAGCAAGCATCTCTCCTTCAGGACATGAGGGCAACCTGTCAGTGTAGAACTTCAAAAGAAACTTTTTCATGGGATTAGGTTTCTCATTTTTCCCTTCAAAATGCAAAGAACAGCTGTGCTTGGTGACAGAATATGGATGAGACTAGTGGTTTTATCGGACTGGTGTCCTGCATGTATTTCTTCATGGGATGCAGCATTCTTCCTTTATTAGGAAGACTGAGACCATCAACATTGTGTCTTTTTTTTTTTTTAACCTGTTTCGATGATTTTTTTTTTTTTTTTCACATGATGATATGATTATATGCCCTAACATTTCCACGAACCAGTGCATGGGATTCGATGCTGAGATCTGGCTGAACAGAGTTTGTGTCTACGAGGAACTCTCAAACCAGCAGAAATTCATGGTTGAGAACGTACATCTGAACATCCTGGGAACACAGCGCTCATGTGCAAAGATGTCATGGTTACTCTTCTCCTCTGTGCCACCATGGAAATTCTTGTGTGTTAGCTGTGTTCATACTATTTATTTGGCACTAATATCTGGAAAAAAAAGGAAGACTCTCAGGTTTCAAGATTTCTGAGCAGAGTCCAAAATAAGGACTTTAAGAAGGGAAATGCTGACTTTCCATGGACCGCTTTGCCTGTAATCAACCGTCCCACTCCAACTGCCCTTTCTGTCATCAAATCCATTCTTGACTCTTTAAAAGCTTCTTTGAATTACATCTGATTACTGAAAAGATGCTTTAATTTCACGGAGTYCCTTTTGTTACTTAAATTTAGGCTAAACTCATGTGAAAAGTTTTRTAAGAATGGAAACAAACCATTCCTAGATGAGCAAGTCAGCTCTTACCACTCAAGATGTGATTTTGGTACAGTTGCTTGGAATATGGGATTTTTCTATATAATCTTAATCTGAATAAATTTACATTGATTTCTTCTCAGCCTAAGGCTGTTTATCAACACTTGACATAGGAGGGGGTGTAGAAGCTCCATGGCTGGACGGGGTCTGTTGCACAGACTTTRCCTCTACAGCTGTAGCAGCTGAGGTTTGATGAGAAATAATTTCTCTTTGAGGAAGCTTGCCAAAAAAAAGAGCCTGTAGTGAAGGTGATGATACACTGGCAGTTTTTCCTACGATAGTGCCTTCTGCTTGGGAAGGGCCAACAGAAAGGCAGGATTTGGCTTATAAAAGCTCAAGTGCTATTTTTGGTGATGCATTGGATTTCACRGTAGGAATGATGGTACATTGTGCCTGAAGAGTGCTGAGCAAATTTCCCTAAACATAGCCTACAGGTTCCTCCTCGGGTCAGGTCACATGTCTACTTCTTGTACCCCTGAGTAACCTATTAATTTATTTATGTACTGGTTTCAGTGTGAGAACACGGRCTGAATGGGATCTCAGTTCATGCTTTCGATAGAACAGACTCTGGGTGAACGTAGGTGGAGGAAAACACTTTTTTTCTTTGAAAAAAAGTGTTTGAAACCTTTGCTGTCAGTGAACCCTTCAAATTTGGCTGCCTGGTGACTCTATTCTTCTGCAGCTCTTTATGGTTGCAAGCAATCATGAAAGCTCTACGTGAGCTCCTTTCAGTAGGGGTGCTCCATACCATCCTTTCCTCCACGGGGAGAAGCGAGAACCACAGACTCRTTTTCTGGAAAAGTTTTATTTCAGGAAGAGAGGGGGGTTTTTTTGTTTCTTTTGATTTGTTACAGATGACATTTTCTAACCAYGCTGTCCGAATCAGAAGGCTGAAGACTTTGACTGAAACCTTTTTAGGAAGGTAATGCTTGTAACCGCATGGCTCCACAGCTGAGACTTTGAGAAAATCGCTAACAAGATTTAGTTTGGTTTAGTTTGGTTTTGCCTGTAACCTGGGTGCTTTTTTCTGAAAAGCGTGACCACAGCATATTACAGATATTCAGCTATGATATGACAATATTATAGACGGGGACTTGCGAAACATCTCTAAAAATAAATAGCAGGCAGGCGCTAGTCTGTGATGGCGATGACGGGTTTCCCATCTGTCCTCTTCCAAGTCACGCCTACCACCAGCTGAGATACAATACGTGGGTCCTCAACACCCACAGAAGATGGTGTTCTCGTTTCAGATTTTCCACTTCATTTTCCCTATTAATGTCTGTCTAAGGACGGGAGGATGAGTAAGGAGGGGGAAGGTTGCAGGAGCGTGCTGACACTTCCCGTGTTATTCCTCAGGCATCGTGTTAGCACAGGAACGGCATGAGCCGTTTCAATGGGAACATGTGCAGGATAGGGAGTGGTGTAAGGATGAACACGTTAACCCATATTTTTTTTTTATGTGATTAATGACAAAGGTTGGGTTTGTTATGTCCTAGAGTAGCAGGTAAGCYGGTAGCTCTGAAGGACTTTCTTGTCAACCTGATGATATATTGATGCAGGAAGATTGTCTCACTGGACAAATCCATTGATTTGACTTCTCCCGTTGTGGTTGGGATTTTTTGGGAAGAGTGTTGGCATGGTTTGGGAGAGCCTCTAAAAATACCTCTGAGTAATACAGGCTGGCAGGTTGGAGATGGACCTTTGTCCAAGGCAGGTGATTGTGAAGGTACTGGGATACTGGTCTAAGGAAGGTGGTCATGGAAGGTGCTGGGAAACTGATTCAAGAGAAAGGAGAGCACGAGAAGACTTAAAAAAAGATGCTTGATATGTAAAGTCAGAAACTAGTACCAACAAAAACTCTCTGAATCTGAGAACTTTATAACTGATCTAGTGGAAAAATTCTTCAATGCCTTCTTATTTCAGTGTTGTATTGGGGAATGATTCRGTATTGTATTGTAATGACGCTCCAGTCTATTTTTTCTCATTGTAAAATCCACCCATAAGTTCTGGAAAACATCATTCACACTTGCATCTCTTGGATAAAATCCATTGGTAGGACATCCCGCTGCCTCCCGGCTCCGGGGTGATAGCGGAAGGCTCCTGCCACAGCGTGGCGGCCAGCCGGGAAGGCAGGAGCCAGCAGTTGTGGTAGTGCAGGGCTTAGCGCGGGTTTTCTGGGGTATGTTTTTTTGCAGGTACAAGTAGAAATAAAACATAACAATGAGCCTTTGCAGGAAAGTTGATAGCATTTTTAAATGAACTTTTCCTTTTTGTAATTAGACTCCTCTTGCATTTGTCACTCCTCTTCTTCCAATGATGCTTTTAAAGATATTTTTCCTCCTCCTTAATCAAACATAAAAATCATTAAAAAAACCATTTGCAGGTTGGAGTGAGCATGATGCATTAATGATTCGAGTTCCCTTAGGAAAAGCAAACGCGAGAATGACAGGATTTTAATACGATGCTAAGATAAAATATGAGTATGGAAAATTACATCATACTTATCCAGCCCGAGTATGATATAATACTCCTTGATGCCAAGATAGGGATTAAGCTAGAGTCTGATATCCTGCAAGAGTACTTTCCTCTGGGTGTTAAGCCTCTGTTTAAAAAAAAAAAAAAAAAAAAAAGCTAAGCCTGTCTGTCTCAGCCTATGTCCTGTGACCCAAAGGGGAACCACAAAAGCTGCTTAATCTATCTCCCGCCGCAGGACACGGCTGTGAATGTAAACCAGACGCGCGATGTATTCAGTAATAAATAGAAAGCGAGCAGAACAGCAGGAAACCATAATTCTCCGTGCGCCCACGTGTGTGACTTGGGACCCAGTGAGTAGGCTGAACCTGATGTGAGATAAGAGTGGGACAGTAAAACCTGCATTTGGACAAAAAGGGGGATTTAGACTTTGCCTAATTCCAGCGACTTACAGTTTTGCATCTGTTTTTCAAGTCCAGAAACGTCACCAACTTCGGTGGTGAGCCATAGAGAGGGTGCAGTGCACCGGCAGGCTTTGTATGCAACTATACTTCATCGCCATCCTCCTCGTTTCTGCTCCTTCCCTAATTTAGCTCTGCTTCACAGCTACGTGTCTCTCCCTTCCTTAGGTGTTACTCCATCTCAGAACAGGAGTGCCAGACCCAGCAAGCCACCCCTTGGCAGTTGTCTCCTGTCCATACAAGTACAAACTCAAGCTGAAGCCACCTTACATATGKTTTTTTTCCCAGCCCTCACGGAGCAGTAACAGCGTCAGAGATAAAAATTGGATTTTAATATCATTTTAGTACATGCAGTAGCTGCTTCTCTGACACTAACACTCTTATTAGTAGCTGGCACCCGTAAGGCCTATTCAAATAAAATTATTTTTTGAGCCTGTATTATTTAATCATGTAGTTCATGATTGCTGCGGAGATCATCMTCACCTAGATGCCTACGTGTGCTGTTTTCAATTGACTGCATGTCCAAGACTTACTGRGAATAGAGGATTGGCTTCTATTCCTGTTCATTAGACCTCTATGAGATAGAAATCAAGTGTATCGGGAGAGCTTGAATTGCTCTTGGTTTTCCTTGTTCTAATCTCAGATAGGTCATATCCCTRGCAGTGGTATAGCTCTTCACACTGGCTAAGCATTGCTAACATATGTTTTTTTGAAAATAGAGATAAATGTGGATTTTTTAAAGAMTAGAAGCTGACTTTTTTTTTCATCATTTACTCATGCATACAGCATAATTATTGTTGAATAGATACTTTGAGTTAAATAAGAAAACAAATACACRTTTTTCCTGATTTTTTCACCCTATTTGAAAATTATGTATATCACTCAAAACCACAGAAGTGATTAGAGGAGGGAGGCATCATCAGAAAATATTAGGTAAATACCATGGGCAAAATTCAGTAGGTATTAAAATGTGTTTTTTCCTCTGGGTCATGTCTTGGAATAAGACATTTGTGTTACAGTAAGTACAAATGTAACTATGAAGCCAAATTTCACCTTAGAGAATAAATGGGGGRAAAATGGGAATGTCTGATAAGGATTTTAAAACAGACATCAAATGATAACAAAAATCAAATCCTGCGTATGATAATAGCTCACTAAATTATTTTTTTTAGTAGGATATCAGCAGGTTCCTGGGATTTAGTGACAAATCCCTGTGAGCAGAAATGCCAATTGATTAATTGGGTAACACACTGAAAATTTATTCCACCTACTAAAAGAAAAACAAAAAAACAAAGCCCCTGTAGAGTCACTAAAAATTGGTACATAGATTTGATTTTTGGAGGGATTTCCTGAATAGGAAGAATCCTAGTGCTGCTTTTTTATTTTTTTCCCTTGAATATTTCATTGGAAGCACCTTTCATCCTTGTATAGAAATTATAGGAAGTCTATCAAAGGCCCTAAGGGAGAACGGGATATTTCCTTTCTTCCTGTGGTCATATCTTATTTCCTGAAGAGAAGAGGAATCTCCGTTTCTATTATACACAAACAAAAAACGTGAAGTGTTTTGTGGTGCCTGGCTTTACTTAAAAAACTTAACTCCTATCTTTGCGTTTTACATAAACTTTTGCAAACTTCACACTCAGAAAGAAACATTTCTTGCCATCCTGGAATTATTCTAATTGKTTTTTGTAAGTATTTGATGATACGGGTCTGAAAGGAGAGCATGCATGGCTTGTTTTCTTCCTAGAGGGCAGGAAACAGCCACACACATGTGTGTTCATGTACGTGTTACGGAAGAGCTGTTGGGTCACTAGGAGAGGAAAAATCCATAGGTAGTTTCTACGACTGTATCGAGATCAYTCCTATTTTAACAAATAAATTTTTTCAGACTATTACAAGTTCTTATTGGGAAATTTAGAAGGCGAGTTGCTTGTAAAGCCAGATTTTTTGGGATGGGTGGGAGTTTTGCATTTRCAGGGAAAACAGGCACTGGCAACGGGTTTATCCAGTGGGAGCAAATAACATTGATAATGTCCATCATGAGATACACACACACATGGTCTCTAGMGGAAACACTGAAAAACTGGAGGAAGAAAGGACCATGATCAACAAGGCAACAAGTCGTCTTCTAGGCGAACAACAAGGCAACAAGTCATTGTCTTCTAGCAAGTCTTCTCTTCTAGACCTGATGAATTTTGCAGAGTTGTGCCTGAGAAAATGTATTTAAACATCCTATTTTCAAGTACTTTTGGAAAATCTGGAGTGGATGCACTGACCTTGCTCCCACATCTACSTTGTCCCCTAGTGAAAAGTTGGGATTTTTTCAGTCAATGCAATGCTGTTATTGTTGAAGGTGTAATAACATCATGTTGACCAATTGTTCAGCATGTCTTTATGGATGTTTCATAGATTTGCATAATGCTGAAGAAATAGGATAAGGGTTGCACGCTGTCACAGTTAATAAACTCTACGGGGTTTTAATCCTCATTAGGGCTTTAATTCGGTTTGGTGCTTACACTTACTCTCCAGTTCTACTTTTTAAGTCTGCTTCTCATTAACTGAGTCTGTGATTAGGAACTGGCATCCAAAAACCCATCTCTGGGCACATGCACCCTTCATAAGCTGCTTTTTTTACAACAGTTACCCAAAATAAATTGCTGCTCTCCAATATGTGTGCGTTAAAGGGCATTTTTTCAGTGCAAAATAGTGTTTGGGGTTTTCTCTATCTCATCCTTTGCATTTGCGGTGAGGGAAGATGGGCAGATCTCTTAACGAGCTAAGATGTTTAAAGTCTTTAGAGGTCTGTAGCTGGCTCTTAAATACCACTTGGGAATCATTTCTTACCCGGAATTGATCAATGCATCAATATAATGCTCTTCCTAAGTGATAACAAAAGGAATGAGTTTTGCTTTGCTTTGCTTCTGCCTTATTCTGATTTTCTGAGTCTCCGTGTCAAGTGATGCACTGCACAGAAATGGTTATTTATTTTATGCAGGCTTTTTTTAAACAAAATATTAGTGAAAGTGTTTATGCTGGTTACAAGAGTCCTTTATGCTGTGTTTTTGTTTGGGTCAAAAATGTTTAAAGTTGAATGTCAGAGGCTGGTTGCTGTTCCAGATAYGGTCTATGGTTGGTTTGGTTTGGATGGAGTAATTGGGGAGAGGATCTGGCTTTTGCATTTCAATATCACTCTGGGTCTCGCTGGAGATAGTGGGGTCTGTGCTCCAGAAAATGCTCGTCTTGGCTGTKGAAGTGTTTGATTAAAACCACGTACCTTCCAGCAGTCTCTTGATGGCTTTTCCTTCAGCAGGATCTGTTTGCCTTCTGCTACCTGGGATGTGCAATCACTGGGATGTTGTTGCAATTATGCACGATAAACCGGTGCTCTTTGCCTYTCAAAGCCCTTCAGCATTTGTTTCCACACATCCTCTCTTCTCTAGGCTTTGTTTATTCCCCTTAGTCTGAAAAACTTACAAATATTTGAGTTTTTGTTGTTAGAATTGAACTACTGCTCACTTGCTCGTRTATTAGGTTAGTCAACAGTTTAAACACTGAATTCAATAAGGATCATGGGTTGCATGCTGGGGAACTTCTTATCCCAGCAGATGATGCGAAAATATCTGTAAAAGGTTAACGGGGCATCTGCCAGGAGGGCAGGTCACCACCGTGGCCTTCAGGGTCTGCAGCGGCACTGGAGGGACTGAAGCTGGAGTCAGCAGAACAAAGACCAAGGGTTCTGTCCCGTGGTACATGGGCATCTCTTCACCTTGCAAAGTCATCTGTTGGTTTTGCAAGGAGCCGATATCCAAAAGCAGGGCAGAGCTTGACATCTTTTCTCTACTGGGCTGTGTCAAGAAGATGAAATCAAGAGCTGTGTTTGGTAAGGCTACTTTAAATTCAGCCTTCACTGAGCACCAAACCCATCCAGACGTATAAAGAAAAAGTGGGCTGAGTTCAGTTGTGACGGACCACCTTGATGGCAGCCTGTGCTCAATTCAAGAAGGTTCCCCATTAGATTGCATGGTGGTAGATAACGTATATCTTAAATGCTGATGTTGCCCCTACAACARCAGCCTGTGCCTTACTTAATACCACATTGGGGTCAAAGAGCTGGAGATTTCTCCTGGTTTTGCCTCCAGGACCGAGTCCAGAGTCTAGATGATTTGTGACATTGCAGTGCCAACACGGACTTTGCACAAAGAGAAGCCTGAGTTTTACTGTTTCTGGCAGCCTTGCATCTCCAAGAAAATGCACGGAGACATGAGGGGAAAGACCTGAGGTTTGAAAAGGCATTGGAAGTAAGAAGAGTTTTTTTTCTAATGAGTTTTTCAGTCGGTACATCCAGTGCCCAAGCTTTACAGCAAAAGGGCCCATCTGCTTGTGAAGCACTACTTTTGTGGTGGTCCATTTTTTTTTTTTTTCAATATTTAAAGCCATAAAATTCAAGTGGCAGCTGGTAGCATGAAAGTGCTCCCTTAGATTTATTTATTTTAAAAAAAAAAGAAACAATTTGTGGCAGGGTGAGTAAAAAGTTGCTGGTTTATCCAGGGTTTTAGGAAGCGAAAGGGATGCTTGAATCTTGGTTATCTATGTATAAGCTGTGGTTTCTGAATATGTAGCAAAGTGAAAGAAGCCATCATTCTGGCATTTATTAAAAATATGATTTTTCTTTTCCTGAGAGCTATACTGGCTCTGGCTGTCCAGCCCCCTGCACAGGCTTTWACAGCAGCCAACAGAAGCAGTGCAAAAAAAATGTATATTAAACTACCACCCTTTTAAATCATCACATACAGCTATTCATGAGTCATTACTTCTGTTGGAGAAGGTAATATGGGACTGTATAATGCAAAGATGGTATTGTTATAGCAAAGCAGCCTGTAAAATTAAAGTTTCGTAGATAATAAAAATTTTTAAAAATATTGTTTTTTGGAATTTGCAACCAGCAGAACTATTTTTTAAGGGAAGGGAAGAAAATTATCATTTTCTATTTTTTTTTTTTTTAAAGCAGGCATACAAATTAAAGTGTTAACACTTTTTTTTTTTTTTTTAACTTGATTCCCTGCTTTTTCCATTTCTAAGCTTTGGGTGGGTTCTAACCCTTTTGCTTTCCCTGGATTATCTGGGTACCAGCAATTCTTTTGATTAATGTCAGCAGAAAAAGACCTTTACTCAGAGTTTCAAATCTCAGCTGAGTGCAGAACAGCAGGATTAAAAAAATCCTGACCCCGGGGTGGGGAGCGGCGGTGATGCTGTAGGGACGGCAGCAGACGGAAGATTTGCTTGTATGTGTTTAAAGAGTTTGTAATCTTAAGAATTAAGAATCTACTGAACTTGTACAAATGTGTTTTACAGAGGCTTTTAATTTGAGCAAATTTGGTTTTCTTAGATTATATCTTTTGCCATCTCTAAAACACAGGCTGTCGCCGCCGAAACTGTAAGTCCTTGCTCCAAAATACTTCAAAGAGATTTTCATTCTTAAGYCTGTCTTCCCCTTGTTCCTTTTGGCAGAAGATGTTTCCAAAAGTGTATCTATTTTTAAGGTAGCCTAAATCTGATGCCCATCATGAGAACTTTCAGGCCAATTAATTTGGCAATGCAATCTTACAAAGAACCCCAAATATCTAATATCAGGATCTTAGCAAAAGTTGGCCAACCCCAACAAGTGGCATTTCTAGCATATAATAAATAAAATATGTACCTTTGCTAGCCTGATAAGCAGGAAAGCTATTGATTAAAACCTTGTCTTCAGCTTATTTCCTGAATCACTGAGTTAAAGYGCGTTTGATCTATCTTGTTTTCAAATCAGCAATATTTTTGCATGTGTGGAAGATGTTGCACTCGCTTTGATCCCTGAGAGATTTGTTTTGGCATTGTGGGAGCTATTTTTATTTTGCTTTGTGAGCAAAATAAAAATGGTTTGATGAGTGCCACATCTCTGATCTGCCTAAATGTCACCTAAGACTTGCAGAAGAGACAAAAAGCTGTAGGTGACTACCTGAAGACAAGMTGTATGTAATATGTGCTATATATTTCAGAGAATATTCGTATTTAATATACGTAGGATAATAAATACAGAAATGAATAAATAACCCAATAAATATAGGAACGAATGTTTGAGCGCTTGTTTTAAATGCTCTGCTGCATAGGAGTGAATGTAAGCACTTAGTACAATCCTTTCTTGAATAACAAGCCTGTAATCACAAGACGAATATCCTGAATATTGCACASCAGGTCGTGACATGAACAGCAGGGACGGTTGGGCAGGCTGAGCATCCTTTACCCTGCCACTCCTCGACAGCTTTACCCTGTTGAACAGAGAAAATAAGAGCARGACATATTGAAAGGGACAAACTGCTGTACAGGTTTTCTTTTATTTATTTTTTTATTTCAAGGGTTTTATGGACTAGTGGTATTTTAAACCGTCTGTGTGGTGGCATACAGCAATGCAAGATGAATGGCTGAAATTAAAAATAAAAGTGGAAAACTTGTTTTCGAAGTGGACTACTCCAACAACTGGGGGGGAAACGTGAAATCATATTCTTGAAACTGCAGCAGCTCCTTAATTTGAAAAGAAATAATATTCGCTGATGGTCCTCAGATTAGGTAGTTTGATATCTATTTAGGATAGTGAGGGGCTTTATCTATAATGTAACGTCATCCAGGATCTATTCTAAAGAATATTTTATTGAAATGGAAAAAAAAAAAAAACAACCCAAAACCAACAAAAAAAMCCCAACAAACCCAAAACCAAAAAAAAACCAAAAAACTTGAGTCATATAAAATAGATTAATGTCTCTGCTGGTATTTTATGAATGGAGGTTGCATGATGGCAAAGTGCTGTCTTCAACTCTTCAGGCCAATTAAAAATATCTCTTTTTAGAAAGCTGCTGCTGGTTTGGGTACCGAGGATGTTGGGTACTATGGACTTCATTCCCAGGGCTGGTGGACATCACTCCCCACAAGCAGATCCCACACGGCGTGGGGAGGTGAGCTTGGGGAGCCCGTTTTGGTGGGACCCCATAGAACCCAGCAGCACTGGAGCAACTTGGGTGTCTGAAACCAGATTTCTTTGCTGTGTGCACGGTGGAGATCCTGCCAGGAAGAGGCTGCACGTACCATGAGGCAAAGCGAGCACCCCGGGTTCGGCCCTGCTGCATTTCATCGTCAGGGGGAGCGTGCGGGGCGAAGTGCTGTTTAAACTGCCACAAGTCCGCTATGACGGCGTGTCTGTCGAGGAATTACCTGGATTTGTCGGTRCAATGGAGAGAAGAAATTGGCTTATAAGGAGCCAACAAATTTGCAAATGAGATCCATGTGTACGTGCGCTCCACCCCCCCGTATTCTCTATATGTTGCTTTGCCAGGAGTTTCCTACCAGCTCTTATGATACAGCCATCGCTTCTAAAAATAACTATTGAGGAATTTGAGATCTGGGCCGTTGATCATATTTTTGGGTCCCACGCGTAGCAAGGGGAGAAGCTCTTCATGGGCTTCCCATCTTGCCATGTAGCCGAGCCCATCTTGGGAAGAAAAGCGATGGCTTATTGCCCATACTGCACATTTCTGGAGGAAACTGGGCAACGCTGGGATGGTGCAGGCTTAATGATATCCTCATCTGTTTTAGAAAAAAGGAAAATTCAGTGGTGAAGTCCTGCACATCCCTATAGCTTCTAACAAAAGGGGGGAAGAAAAGTATTGCAATATAAACACATATATCACTGTATAGAGGAAACGATGCCGTTGTTTGTTGTCTTTAAATAGAAATGGGTTTAGTTTCTAATTGCACGCCTTTGTGTTGGAGCAGTTAATTGGGCTGGTTTACACTAGGACAAAGCATTACGGCAGCGAGAAACATTCCTGGGTCTTGGCCTTCGTCTTTCCCCAGAGACTGATTTTTCTGGTGTGACAGTGGCACTGATTGTTTTCCAGCTTTATCCAATCAAATAAGCTGAGATGGAGTGTGGGGTTAAAGAATTGGTCTTGAGATTTTCTATTAATCACTGAAATATTCCCCCACATTTTGCGAAAATGTAAAAAATAAAAACAGCAGCAAAAAAACCCCCAAACAACCCATGTTGCTTGTAATAAAAACAGCAAAAAAAACCCCTCCCCCAAACCTTTTCCTTCAGTAAAGGAAGGAAAAAACAGTTACTGGAAACTGGACCTGTTTGTATTTCTAAATGCCAGCTGCTTTCCAACACTTGTTGGAGAACTCAGACATCTCAACAGCTCACACTCAGTCTTYAAAAGCGCTATTTTGGTCTCCACTACAACAAATCCTTTCGGTCCTGTTGCTCATATGTTTTCATCGTACACTTGTTTTCGGTTTGTAGCAATGCTTTTTTTGGGCGAGTAATTCCTTGTTAACTGTTGCAATATTTTGTAATTACCCTTGCAAAGTAGCTTATCTGACAGTGTTTTATTGCTACCGAGCAATGGTTACCAGCGTACGGAGGCTTATGTGCACTGTGAGCTTGTGAGCATCCTCAGGCATGGACCGTGTTACTGCCTTCTCCTGTTCCAACTCGAGAGGGAGAGAAAGCGAGACTGCATACTGGGTTAATTGCACATTAAGAGCAAAACATTGGCAGAACAGCTTGTGTTCACGCTAAAAGATGCTGGCACAAAAAAATTCAAGGAAAAAGAGGTGGGAACAAGCTCATAGAAGATAAATTATGCTATGTGAGCTTTATTCTTTTGCTTGGGGTCAGTGAAATGAGGCCACTCAGCTGATGTACCTTGAAGGGGAGGGTTGGTGAGAAGGATTACAAGGCAATGTGTGACAAGCCACCGATTTGTTATAGTTCAAGGTTTTATTGAAATAGTTATGCGTGAACATTCTGTTTCCTCATTTGTTCTTCTACAGTGGCTAAAAGGAACAGAAGTTTAACAGACATGGCTGGTATCGTAAGATTTTAGTRTGTACCAAAGCACTGCAATACAACTCAAGGTAATAATTTAGACCAAGGAAGAATCACAAGCAGGAAGAACAAAGATAGGCCTTAAATATGAATTGCTGCTTTACGGTTATGYGTGTAGGTGCCTGTCCCAATGCATGTGTGTATGGGAAAGCGCGGGCTGGGTGCCCTCCTCTGTCTTGGTTTTCATCGCTGTCAATGAAGCAAAATCTCTTTGCATCGTGGCTGAGAGCACCGTGGTGGGGGTGGCACTTCAGAGGTATTATTCCCCTTTCTAGGAGAGCTGTTGGAGGAGCAGCGAGTCTGCCTGCCGTGATTTGTAGCTCCCATTGGCGGTACCTGGAAGACTTGAAGTTTTCAGTGAYGCTCACAGATTTACTATAGGGGTTTTAGCCTCCCTCTTTGCARCCCTTCTGCTGGTACCAGGCACTGCCTGCCCCAGCGTGTGCTTTCACATCACTTGCTATCATTGCTGTGCAATATCCACCCTCCTCTTTCCTTCTCCCCAAATAAACTCTTCAAGGATCTCGGTGAAGTTAAATACATATTTTTAATATATCTTTTATTTTTATATGTGTTTTTATTTCTTTTCCTTTCGCCACCAGTGGTGGGATTTATAGTGTGATCTCGTGCATCATCCGCTTGAATGCACCAAAGGAAACCAAGCCAAGAGGCCCATCTCATGGCCTTGGGATTGCAACCAACTCACGATGGCGTCAGTACATGGCGTAAACTAAAACRGTAGACAAAAGCTTTGGCAAGGGAGAAATATGAACGTTGGACGTGGRCTCTTGAGAAGCAAAACCCATTTCAGTGCAGAGCGAGAATCGTTTCCAGTCACCTTTTTCTTTTCTCTTTCAGGCTGTGACCGTGCGAAACTCCATGGCTAAGTCACTGTACAGCGCCCTGTTCGACTGGATAGTGTTCAGAATTAACCATGCACTCCTCAACTCGAAGGACATGGAGGAAAGCACCAAGGTAACATCTCGCCAGCTCTTTTGGCTACACTCTTGTGTTTTTAAAATAGGTAACTATGGGATAAAACATTACCCAAGCTCCTAACAGCACACTGCTTAACATAAAGTTAACTTTTCCTCRGTTAATATTTTAGACATCGTTATTTTAAGTAGTGTTTGCTGAGCCAGGAGGGGTGAAGCACCTCGAATAATATATCCTCAAAGCGACTGGGGAAGAGGTTTTGATGTAGTCACAGAAGTCTGTTCCCCCACCCACTCCGGGAGCCATGCCAAAGACTTTCCTCCTTGTGTGTAAAACTATAGGACCATATATAATTGAGGGGAAAAAAAGGAAAGCTTGCTAACAGGACATGTTTTGATGAGGCTGCTCCCTAAAAATAATCAGAAAAGGTGAACAAGCTGTGGTGTTGGGAGGTACTGAGATAGCACATCACTAACGCGCAGAAAAGTGAGATTGGGGAAAAAAAGATTGCAACGGTGCTGAACCGCTTTCCCAGAGAATTGATAGAAGGGATGACATGACGTTTCCTGCAATAGCGGGGCTGGATGCCGCAACCCAGGACATCCTTTCCAAAAACTCTCGTGTATTCATCCGTGCTCATTGCGGCGGGGGTATGCTGACACTAAAAAGCACGGGTGKATGGATGTGTCCACACACGCACGTGCTTGCAGCTCGCCAGCTACCCTTGGCTTGGAAATTTTGGGCATGGGCCAGCAGCGTGTGGTTTTTTTTGGGGGGTTGTACATCCAGGCTGAAGCCGCAGCTGCCAAAAGGAAGATTGTTTTGCTAAGCACTAACATTATGTTTGAATTATGCTGTAGGACTGAAGTTGCAGAGACTCGCAGTGTAGSCAGTCCTTTTTTTAACTCCATAGAAATGCTTGCGGAGCATAATTATAGACTGGAAATAAATACATGCGTATAAAATTTGGTTATAGACTTTTCTGACAAGAAAGGTTGTTAAAGTAGGTAACATCCAGTGTCTCTTCTGATTGCACGTGCTTCCTCTTCCTCTGTTTAATATTTTACTAAAAACATTGTGTTCTTTCCTGATTTGTCTTCCAAGTCATCAAAAGTTTTGTCTGGGCTGTCAGGAAAAAAACCCCACTGTTTGTGTGTTTGGTGAAGCAGAAAAGGTGGATTTGTTTTGACAAGGAAATGCATCTCAAATACTAATTAATTTTTTTTTAATGGTCCAATGATTTTTAAAAAATATTATCTGTTCTGTAATTCTTAAATACAAAATCAGACTAGGACACTATTGCTTGCTTAGTCAGCACGTCTGTAATAGCAGGGCACAGCAGTAGGTGTTCATGGGCCATTAAACTTCAGTTCCCAACCTCAAATCTCAGCAGGTAGGAGCCAGAACAGCCCAAATTTGTGCTGTTTTCCAGCACAAATTACCGCTACATATTAACTCTCTGCCTCCTCCAGCCAAGACTCCTGTGCAGCGTAMCCACCTTCCCCTTGCCCATCTCCCTATATCATCTCATGAATTCCCAATTCCCAGTTTTCTGACCTGTTTTTTTTGCCCAAAATCGTAGAGTGTGGCAATAAGATCCAGGTCAGGCAGCAAGTGCCGGGAGCTGGGAGCAGCGTTGCTCTTGCGCAAGAGCAGACCCGCCTACRCTGGCAAACGCCCAGGACCTGGAGCTGCAGGAATGTGCAGGCTCGTACCGGCGGCGAGATCCAGGGAGGCAGTCCTGGGCTGTACGCAGGCCAGGTTTTCTGAAACAGGAAGGTAGTGCACAAAATACCAAGAAATATATACTTCCAGMGACAGGAATGTAATTAGGTTTATCTTCAGAGTCCCCTATGAACATTGATTGATTTTCACAAGTCCCCCAGAAATCATGAGAATGCATGACTCCTGCCCGTTTTATGGGTAGAGAGGTTAAAGAAGAGAGTTTATGTGCATTGCACAGAGCTGCAGAGAGCAGCTTCGTTAAACATCAACTAGCCAATTTTCTCTTGAATTGTTCTACAGCATCACCTCCTCGCCCCTTTTTTTTTTGCCCCCGACTTGGGTCCTTCCAGCACAGAGGGAGGAGAAGCACCTGCCTGCACCGGGCAGGGCTGGGAATAGCTGCTCCTTTGCCCTCAAGGAATAATATCGCTGCCAGCAAGCAGCTGAGGGCATCCCAGGCTCTGCGGCTGCTGCTGAGACATCAACCAGCAATTACCACCCTTCTCTGCCCTGGAAGAACCGAGCTGATGCCGATTAATCTGGTTTTTCCTACCACTTCACAATCTTCTTGAAATCCTTTTCAGTTYGTGCTTGGAGAAAGCCTGGATGAAGATATAGGTTCTTAACCTCCCATATGTGGTCTTGGGGTTGGGCAACACCAACGAGTAACTGGAAGGTGGACTGGGAGCAGGGGCATCTCTGGATCCTGGGAATAGGTCCTTGAAGGCAAGATCTCAGCACTTGGATGACATCTACTTGCTGGCATCTACCAACTCCCTCAAAAAATCTCCTAAACACACTGWATCTCTGATTTAAGAAAGAAAAACAGAGTCTTGCACCTCACCACGAAAGGTTGCTGACTCCTGAGTTTGCAGTGGGTAAGCAATATGCAACTCACCCTGCAGCAAATGTCCTGGYTTAATCCCAGCCCATGCTTGTCACCAATATTCCTCTGATTTTTAAGATATATTTTAAAATAATCCCTCAGGTTTTGAAGGTTCAGAAGGTTATCAGATGGTGGATTTTTTGGCAGAGGGCTTTCTTATATGACAGTTGTGTTATGCAGAGGTAAAATAAGACTAAAAACCATCTGAATTCAGAGTGAATATGAGAGGAGAACTGCGTCTGAAGTTGATCAACAAAAYGAATGTGGAAGTATATCTCTTCATGAGTGTAAATTTTTATTTCAGTGGTCATACACAGCTGTCCTATAAAAATAGTCATGGAGAGYTTGTATAGCCTTTGCAGAAGTTGGCTTGACCAGAGCTACTGCTCACCTGGTTGTGGTAGCCTGGGACTTTGACGTGAAGGCTGGAGGTTGCAGAAGAAGGCATTGCCCCAGCCACCTAGGACAACTTTGTCGACSAAAACTCATGCTCAACCAAACCGCTGGTGGACGTCGGACATCATACTCCTCGGTGCAGGCTGCATTTGCTGAGGAGGCTATTTATAGCTAGTTAAGCCTATTTAATTGCCGGTGGACTGTGTGGTTTGGTGRTAGGTGAGGAGAAGACCCTAGATTCTAACAAAGACCATGCCCCAAGAGGACTTGGGATAATGGGAATGGAGACAATTTTTGTATCCCAATATGTATGTTTATTTGATGTCAACAGTAAGGAGAAGATCAAAAGATGAAGCTGGGTAGAAAAAAAATAAACACCCAGTCACTGTTCTTCCACTGGTTTTCAAGTGAGTATTTGGAAGATGTAAATCAGACCTTTGATATCCAATTTTACTTAAATGTACAGTGAATTATTTTGGAAAAACACAGTGGGATTTGGCTTATCTTGCTTGCTGACAGGATTCATATATTTCCGAACCAAGTTGTGAATAAGGTATTTGATACGGCTTGTTTTATGCTCATAGCAGCGCTGCTGCATATCAGTTTCACTCYGACTCTCTGTTTTCCTTGGTCTTCTCCCTATTGCTTTTATCTTCTTTTATGTTTACATGATCCCCTACAAACTGTCTGAAATTTGACCTGTATTAATGAGGTTGGAGATTTTTCCTCCTCTTGAGAACTAGATTACTAAACCTCAGAGAGTCTTTTATTTAATTCCCCTTCCATAAATTAGGTTAAGAGTTGTTAGAAGTCTGTCTCGTTGCCTAAAATGATGGTATAGTGTACATCGCAATGGACCAAGAGGCATTTCTTCCAAGGGTTTTTTTTAAGCTTTTCTCATTTGATTCTTGTGAAGTGTCTCAATTTCTTCCTAAATAACCCTGCTGCTGTTTTCAGATGGGGTGCTGCGTACGTGGTGATGATGGTGAATGCAAATTCATGGCCATGAAGAAAATTCATTTAAATTTAATCAACTATTTTATTCTTGGCTATCTGACCTCAAAGAGAGGAAAAATTGCTGAAAATGCAGTGGGTTTAATGCGTATCTGTTCATTATTTTTAGATCCCAACTTCCAAATTTGTAGCAAATCACTGCCTCCCACTTTATATTATAGGTCATCATGTATATTGTGCTGATGTAGATTGGAGTCGTCCTTTTAGATTTAGTAGTGATGGGGTTTGTTTGAGTTTTTTTTACAGTATTGGCTTTGGAATATTGTAAAAAATAAATTTAAAAAGTTTTTAAAACACATAAAAATTTAAAAAATAGTAATAAAAAAGATTTTTCCCCAGAATTGGAAGCAAATGTATTTGTGATTGCCAAAATGTACCTCCGTGGTGGAATGACATCACCAGCGTGAGTTTGGGGTGACATGAATCAGCTCCAATGGTCGCTATTTATTAGTGGTTTGGGAATTGGAGAGCACATGAATATAGCTTCAAGACTGTTGTTTGCTGAAAGCCCTTAAGACTCGTGCTCGGTGTTTAAATGTCACAGCTGTGACATTTTTTAGGAAAGCATGAAGTCAGTTTTATCATCTCAACCAGAAARTGTTTCCTAACACAGGGTTTGCCCAAATTTTAAAAATCCTTGTAGGCGTACACTTTTAATTACAGGGATTTTACTATAGATTTGATATACTACRTAATGCAGTTGTGTGCTGCAGGCTTGTCCGTGCTGCATACTTCTTAATTTTAAATGTTAGTTTTGATAAAGGAACAACATTAATGCATAAACTAGACTTGGCTAATTGAGGTCTAAATTATATTACATCTTTGCATGATTACCTTACAGCACTCATTCAATGTGTGAATTTGAAATTGAAGAATTAGAAGATTTGTAAATATAAAATTCCTTCAGTTATTTTCTTTACATATTGGACTGCAAACTTAATCCTAAAACCAACCAGATTGTGTGCTTTTGTCAGGCAGTTTAACAAAATAATTTCATTTTTGCGTAACTCAATGGAAATAATTATTTTTCACCTTGCTATAAGAAATGACTCTGTACTGGTAGGTTTGTGCTGCTTTATAATGGAAAAACTGATATAATCCTTTTGCATAGGTACCACGAGATTTTTTTGGCCAGAAAGCAGAAAAATAGCCATAAATTCCCAGTTTCTCATTTTTAGAAGTTTTACCARCTTAAAGGCATTGGCCTCTTTCTTTTGGGAACTCTGCGATGCTCCCTCCTGCAACAGAGGGCAAATGACCTGATTCACTGCAGAGCTCTGCCCTGATTTCTCTGGCGTGAAACTCTGCAAAAAGACCCCACATCTTAAAATTCGTGTTCTGGAGGTGTTCGGSAGTTAGCCGCATAGTCAGTGATGTGAGAAGAATGCTGGTTTTCCCCGTGTAACAACCATGGCAGAATTAACCAGCCTCATCTTGTACGCGTGATTTGATACCTGCATGGATCTTGTTAAATGCAGATTATTTTTTTTTTTGAGTTCTGTGCATTTTACCTCTCTGAGCTTGTTTAATTTTGAGTGTCAGCAACAGCTTATAAAAAGACAACTTCAAAATATAATATTTTAATAGGATTCTTTTATAACTGAAATAGCCATTTTTTTCAATATATAACTGTTCTATTTTGCTTTATAAATATATTTACACGCACACATTAAAATCTATTTTAGTAGCAGTTTTGACAGAGTAAATTAACCAGCATTAAAAAAAAGGGGGGGGGGGGGGGGGGGTTTGTGTTTAGCTATTTCATATTAAATTATGCTTGTGAGAGCTTGAAAACCCTGTTTAAAGTGTTCACTCGTGGCAGGGACTTAACTATGTCCAAAGAGCATCAGCACGGCACTTGTGAAAGCCAGTGTCAGTAATTCCATAAGGATTCTGGAAGTGTGAGCATTTTATCTTCTAAGTCTTGTTTTTATGTAGTGTAATAGAGACTTTCATCTAGAGTAATTTTGGGGAGCTCTCGTGTATTGTAGGGAGAAACTTGCACAGCGGTGGGGTGGTTGGAGTCGGGATTTGCTTACGCAAGGACGATGGGAATGGAGCATCGGTGTCGTGGATGAGAAAAAGTCACTCTGTCGTGTTTCCATCGTCACTTTTTCCATGTATAAYATAGATGAAACATGAGCTGCTAACTATACGAAGAGTTTAAGAAGAAATCTTACTGAAATCTATTTTAAAAAAAAAAAAGATGAAGCAGAGATTTCTGCTTGTTAGGCTGTCATTTAATGAAAATATCTGTGAACAAAAGGGTTGCCACATTCGTTGGGCCAAGCAGGAGAAGGATGCTTGAGCCTTGGGAAGCAGTGAGTGAGAGTGAATCCCTCTGCCAGGCTCAGTCCATGTTCCAGTGGCTTCCCAATTTCCATCTTCTTGTCAAATGGCTGTTTCTCATGGGCGTTTTGCCAAGTGATGCAAACTTCTGGGAAGCTGGCCAAGGACCTTCAGTAGCCATCCTTGTCRTGGCATGGGTGGGGGTGAGGAGGTATATAGGGAATATAGGGAGAAAAGCCTGAACAAAGGATAAAGTAGCCAAAGACCTCTTGGAAAAATGGGTTAGAGTCTTATTGTTGTGCTTATATGCTTTTTTTTAATTGTGTTTTCACTTGTTCTGGTAGCTGAAGACCRTATCATACAAAGCTTCAACTCACAAGCCGGGTGGCTGCTCTGCCCACGGCAGCTCTGTCTGTTCCAGCCGTAGGTGGTTCCCTGGTCAGGAGTTGAGCACAGAAGGAATATTTTCCTCCCACGTTACGTGGTCTGTTGAAAACGGACAAACTGCAGTGCAGAGATACTTGCRGATAGTCTGGTTTATATTTCTGGTAGTGGAGTTAGGGTAGTTGTAGGAAGGTAGTCTTATGAAATCCAGAGTGCAGGTAAGACCAATAAAATTAAAACCGGGGTGCTTGACAGCTCTCAGGTTCTTCTGAGGTGGAGGTGTTTCTCCTCCCTGCTTGAGATTTGGTTCATTTGGCCAATGCTAATGCTTTTACCTCGCTTAATATTTTTATTTACTTAATTGTAATGTATGAACAGAACCCGTGTATAAGTGAAATGGCTTTGGTTAGACATGGAAGCTTACCCCAAAGCGCAGTTCGCTAACGAACTGCTGGTGGAGCTCTCTGTGCACATGTCCTTCAAACACTTCACTCCTTTTCTGATGGCAACAGGTTTGCTAGMTGGACACAATCTGAGTTTTATTTATAACTAATTGTTAATGACTTGTTTAACAGAACAGTCATATACTGGTTTGGAAGTTGCAGCAGAAATTATACCTACTTCACCTTGTTTCTCACCCTGGCTCCCTGTGTCAGTGAGGTTTATCTGCTGTTGCATCCCCACCTCCCTCTTCTCCCATGTTTACCAAATTCATCCACAAGCAGAGTGCTCAARGTACTGGGTTCTCAAGATTTATGAAATCCAGTACATACACGAAGGAGAAAGATCCACATTTCTACTCCTGTTAAGGGAAGGAGGGGTAGTCTGAGCCCGGGGAGTGATGGGTTGCACTTCCTTGKGGGCCAATATACGTATGGCCAGGGTCCACTGCTGCCCCTTGCCTGGCTGGTACAGGAGGAGTGGTTGGTTCAGGAGGAGAGGAGGGGGCCAGGAGATTGCAAAGCAAGCTGTGAATTCACAGTGGTGGTGGCCTTATTTTGCAACATAAAAAACCTTGGTGCACCCATGTCTTGRTGACCATCTCAGGAGGTCATTGTAGGTTAGAGGAGAGAGGAGGGACCAAACAGGGTTAGGGTTCTTCAATTTGGAGAAAAGGCTGGGGTGGGCTACGGTTAAGGTTTAAAAAAAATCATCAAAGTGGTGGAAAAAAGGCATTTTAGAACTGTAACTCACCAAATCGTGCAATTTAAGTTAGGGAGTACGGATTTAGTAAAAGAAAACAATTCTCTATTGTGAACGTCTAGAAGTTGGCGTGAGAGGCTGTGAGGGATCATAGTGTCAATGGGCTAAAAAAAACCTGAACGGGTACCTCTTTACACATCTCTTGCCCATGAACTAAAGGGAGCACAGAGGTCCCTCTCCCCTTCCATCATCCCAAAACTGTGGGTGCTGGTAGAAAAGGGTGACAGACCACAGAAGAGCYGTGCTGACATACCCGGGATGGGATGTCCTGTTGCCATGGTTGGAGATGCTGGGCTGGGAGGAGTGTTGGGCTGGTCCCACAAGAGCATTTCTTGTGTCCTGGTGGCAGGGGCTGGGATGGCTGTGCTGGAACGTGGGGCCCTGGGACAGCATCCCTTCCCTGCCCACAGAACTTCATTCAAGGCAAGCAGTAGCCAAGTCTTCAAAGGGCGGGGAAAGCAGACTCTTGGGTCGTTAGGTTAGAAAAGGAGCTTTTGTTTTGTTTGCTCAACAGCTCTGTTGCCTATGTTTTTAATTATGAAGGAACCTGACTCGGGATGGATTTGAGCCCTCCTTTGCAGCAGCATTACTATTTTCACGTTACTTTACGTCCCCTTTGGTAAGGTGAGACAGACTCAACAGTTCCAAAAATCAGCCCGTCTGAGCTATGCTTCTCAGTAGGAGACATTCATGTGATCCATCTGATATGCAAGGGGGATATTTKCTGACCATACTTATTTTCCTTTGTTGCACTGGATTGTTTCCCCTCAAAAGATAAATACTGTCTTAGATACAATAGAATAACTTGGAACTGGGTTCAGATTTCTTCAAAGAAACAGCACTAAAAGGACTTTTCTTTTAGAAAAAGGYGATCTGTCCAGATATCTATAGTTACATGTTGTCTCTCTGATGTAGGTGATATCTTCCAGATGGCATAATATCAACAATTCCAGTAAAAATTAAAAGTCTTGCTATTAAGTATATTTAATTCTGTTTGTATGCTTTTGATTGTGTACTGCGTACAAATAATCCATTTACTTTGTGATTTTATTTTAATCCGCATTCTTACTATTCTTGCAGACTTTATCCATTGGAGTACTTGATATTTTTGGGTTTGAAGACTATGAAAATAATAGTTTTGAACAATTCTGCATTAACTTCGCCAACGAGCGCTTGCAGCACTACTTTAATCAACACATCTTTAAACTTGAACAGGTAGGTGTGGAAATATTTACTCTGATGCCAGTGAGTGTTGACATGAGTTTGTAGCACYGATAAAGTTCTTAAATTGTCCCTTTAATTCTTGCCTGTTAAGGAGTGTACACTGAATTATTAAAATTTAACTTCTAATTTACCGTATTACTTACTGCTTCCTGTAAAATAAAATCCAGCCAGAGATCTGCTGGTTTTAAATAAACATTTTGGGATACAAGTATCGTCAAACATCATGAAGACCTTAACCATTCCTCTTTTGTCTCCTTGGTATATGCTCAGAGGGCTCATCCATGAGCAGTTCCTTCCTTGCCTCTGTCTGGACTTGCTGCTGTGTCATTTAATATTACATAAAAGTTATTTTTYGGCATGTGTTGAAAATGCCACCCCAATCTTCTGGTGGTTTTTTGCTTTCCAGTGTTAATTTGTGGGGAAGGAGGGGAAATGTCACTCTCATACATGTTCTGCAAGGTCAGACTTGAGATCCTTACGACCCTCAATAGCCATGGCAGATKAGGAAAGGTTGAACTTTAAGATTTGCTTTACGTTTGTTAAGACTGGGTGTTGCTTTCCAGCCTCAAATTAATGTGCTGTAAGAGAGATAACARAAATACAGGCAGGTAATGTATACAACAAGATGGCATAGTCTATTAATTAGGATGGGAGGAGGCTTCTCCGAACATCATTTGTTATCTAACAACAAGCAGGACAAGAAACYTGCTAAAGTACATGTTGTTTCATGGATGCACAACATATAATTGGGCTGTATAATACAGTAAATATGTCGTAGACCTTCAAAATGCCTTTTTTTTTTAATGCCAGCCTGCATGCCCTCCCTTCAGGTGAAATTCTTCTTTGGGTGAGGTCAAGGGAAATCCTCCTTATCATTAGTTTCGGTAGAGCTAGTATTTGAGGAGCTCTGCTCTGCAGCCTGAGTCCAGCTCAGATCAAAGAATGAAACCAACCCTTCCCAGAAACCCTGATAGTTTCATTTTGGGCCTCTAGAGTGTTATAAGAGATCTGACAAGTCAGAAGGAGAAGTCTCCTTGAATATGAGGATGGTCAAAAATAAGCAATATTGCCCTGAGTGGATCATTTGGGGGATGTGTGCTCTAGAGTTTGATGCTTCTCTGTTAAGTCTCTTTTTTTTTTTTTGGTCAAGAAGATGGAGCAGAGCTGCTCAAACCCATTTTATTTCATTTTTTTAACTGGTCTTTGTATGCTGATGCACCCTACTCAATAGATGCTCTAAGAAGTTAATAGGAAAACCTGTCTGTATTTGTAGGAACAGGTCTATTTTACTATTATCCACCATAAAAAGGCAAACTAAAAGACTATTGCAAAGCCAATATAGCTATTTTTTTTTCTATAAAGGTAACTGATACACTTTCTAGAAGAGACTTGGGGAGGGAGGACCCYTCCTGAAAGCTGGAGAGAGATGATACCTCGGTGAGGTGGGATTTCAGGGCACTTGGGTTTTGGCAGCTTCCACCGGCTTCGCAGAAGCSAGCCAAGATGCCGTCATCCATAAGGGAATTCCCGTGCTTGGGCTGGGATTTCTTAGCATGTCAGTGCTCCTCCCCGAGCCCGGGGTATATGCAGAGCCCCTGATTGCAGCAATCTGTAATTCTCCTTGGACCGGCTTATAACCACTGACCTAATTAGCTTTCTCCTATAAATCTGTCAAGCACATGAAGTCATTAAAGTCAGTATTTGCTGTATGGATGAGAGGAGCAGTTGCGGAGGCATCCAATTGCAAAGGGCTCGTTCCAATTCTTAATGCCGGATGGAGCACATCATCTGTCTAGGGCTGGAGCACTGCAAGCTCTGCTGGTGGAAAATACGGTCGTCTCTGCATAGTTTGCTTTCTATAAATATAAATAAGCTGTACAGCTCCATGAGCGCTAATTCTTGGGTGAATTATTTGTATGGTTTAATCATTTACTTCTCCTTTTCTTGGAGTTACGTGCTGCACGTGGAGGAGTGGATTTGGTGGAAAGAAAACTGATGATACATATTGAGATCTTGGGTCTTCAAAATATCCTTCCTTCCTAGCTGACCCAAAGATTAACCCGCTTTTTAATGATAATTTCCTGGTCTACAGATGAAGATGAGGTAGTTAATACTGTGTTTCAAGATGGCAAAATAGTTACATCGCTTTGAATTACAAACTGATCTGAGATATTTGTGGCTTTACAAAGGTTTATTTGATGTCTTGATGGCTGAAAAACAAGTAGGGTTATTGGTGATGGTACCTGAAGTGGAGGGGTCCTCCTCTGCATCCAGAGGTAGGCTTCTTGTATCTCCAAAACTTGCAGGAGGCTGAAGACAGATTGCTGAGATATTTGGACRCTTCTGCTAAAAGAAACGACAAATTTAAGTATTCGCTAAGGATTTTTCTTAAAATCGTAATAAAATTTGTGTGCAAGAACAGTATTTATCCATGATGTAATTGTTGCTGTGGCATACTGCTGATGTTATGGAAACCAAAATACCTACCACAAAGTCATCTAACAGAAGAGTGGAATTATTTTAACCTTTATTTTCTTTTTTTTTTTTCCTTGGTGAAATCTAATACAATGTGCCTTGCGAATCTTTTTTTAAACCTTCTGTCTGAAGACAATGCTATTTCCAGCGGTTTGCAAACAACCGGCTGAGGCATCCTCAGGCAGTCTGGCTTCAGCCTGATGCCTCCTACGAATACGGCTGCTGTCGTGCTGCGTACCAAGAGCCTGCAAAGGTCACTGCAAYAGCAACCTCCTCTCTTTGAGCCAACCATGAGAATAAGGATAATGCATCTCTGCCCGCTGTTCATAGTCAAGTAGGAGGAGAAGGCAAAAAATGGTTAATGTTAGAGTTCTGCCTTGGATAAAGAGAGTTATTGACGTTTCTTTACCACTTTCTTTTTAAACTGACTGTTCCGGATCACTGAGGAAGATTTAGTGATGATTCATGATACCTGGGCATACACTTTAGCAGATGATGGAAGAGTACAAGAAAGACAAACCCTAACCAGGCGGTAAAGCCCAAGCTCATAAATCCTGGTCTATCTGTATAGGCAAACTCTTGGATGTGGATCGATAACGATCTATTTACTAATGTATAAAGTTTGCTATTGCAGGAATCGTAACTTAAATACAGCCTGCCCCATCACGTAGCAAGGGTGGTTTTCTCCTCCCCGTGTATCTCACAGGCTTATGGGGCGGAGGTTGGATGAGGGCTGTAGCTGGTGGCTGCAACTGCTGCCTGATGTAGTGCTTGCTCTGGGCGGCAGGAGGATGGAGCATCCTTCACCACGCTCCACGCGAAGTGCAGATGCGTTTAGCTCTTCCAGACAGCATGGTGCCATCCCTCGCTCGGGCTGGCAACTTCAGGTGAGATGTCCCCATAGCTCTTGGACTTGTTAGTTGCTATCAGAGCATCACACCTTGGCGCTGKTTCTCTGTTCCCCAGTGGCAGCTCCATCCCTGTGTCCTCCTCAAGTGGCCTCCTCTGCAGAACAGATAAGCCCACGACGTTCAGATAATACCAGGTGCTTCTAGGAGAGGAAAATAGCATTTTTGCATTGCAACTTACCTTTTTTTTTTTTTTTTTTGCAATTTAGGGCAATAATTGCTGTGTATGAAGATGTAGTTTGGAGGTCACCAGTAACATAGCACCCACGATATGAGTTTCCTCCAAGTTTCCAGATCTTGGCAGTTTGAGGGCCAGGAATACAAGTTTTTATTTCTTTATGTATCCCATTCTCCAGACTTTGTCATCTTTGACCTCACTGATCTTCCTCCATCCCTGCTCAGGCTCATCTGCTGCTYGGCTTTTCGGTTACCCCCACCCCACCCACCTTTCACTGTTTCAGCTGATGTTCGCAAAGGTTGAGAAGTCATCCCGTAGCTTTCCATTCCACYGGCGTTGCTGTTTAAGTTCTTTTCTACCCCATTTTTTACCTTTTGTTTACCCACCAAACCTCAATTTTGAGGACATCCTTTTGTTGTTTAAAAAAACCTGATGAATAGCCAAGGTTGAGACTGAAAAAAAAAAAAAATGTTATTTGCTGTGCGATCAACTGGCGTGAGCTCAGGTGTTTAGCAAAGTCTATTTTCTGGCGTGGTCCCTGGTGAGCTTGATGTCCCAGCCAGAAAACCTCAGCCTGCTCAGATRGAAAAACTTAATTTCATAAAGATAACATGTCCTATGAAATGTTTGCTCAGCCATCTAAAGCCCTGTAAATATTTAGGGAGGTCTATAGGTTTTACTGGTCCTGTGTAACAGGTGGAGAAATCTGATAGTCCTTACTAAATCATGAGCATTATAACAGTTTGCTCATCACAGTGGGAGTGAATTAATTAAAAAAAGCATCGACTYGTCACAGGACGCGGTGATAGGTGGTTTATTTAGTCTGTGAAATGGCTGCGCTGCCTGCGATATTTTAAAGCATCTTGGATATGCAAGGTTTGTGAGGCCGTGCTGCTCTGTCTCCCCGCAGCCTTCCATGTCATTTAGAGAAAATAAAATATGAAAGTTTTAGATAAATAAATTTAAAATAAAAAATAAATATTTTWAAAAAATAATWTTTTAAAAATAAAAATAATTAAATTAAAAATAAATTATGAAAAAGGGTCTTTCTCCTACTGCTTGGAGCACTTTTTCCCTTCCTTCCAGTAAGGGTTTTTTTGTATCTCATCACTCTGGTTAGGCGTGAACACCTCTTTATCGCCTCTGAAGACAAAAGCCAACCATCAGAAGTCAACCATTGAGGACTGGGAGGCTCGGTTCAAATTTCTGTTTTCGTTGGAGATGGGAGAGCGGGTGCTTTCTGAAAAATGCTGCGGTCAGCTGTGTGCCATATGACAGGCAGAGAAATAACAAGCTGCACAAGTTACTGATTTATTATTTGGCTGTATGCCATTGTATGTAACTCATATTTAAAAAAAAAAAAGGATGCTTAGAGTACATAACTCATATTTTAAAAAAATATGGATGCTTAGAGTTGTTTAAACATTATCTTTAGGATAGGAGGATTTCAAACTGCAGGATTGAAATAAAACATGACTCTGGTTGTCATTGGTCCCCCAAAGCATTGGCTTGGGTCCTTCCTGGGCACTGTGTGGCCAGGGCTGGGTCCAGGGGGGCTTTGCTGCCATTCCTTTGTTCCTGAATTTCTCTGGATGGTGAATGTTTATGTGTAACGTGTAACATCATAATATATTATATTATGTATATATACTATAATATCATGCAGGAGTTTGAGTTGGAGGGGACCTTAAAGATCATCTAGTCCCACCCCCCCTGCCATATATAATATATAATTTATAAAATATAATTTATAATATATAATATATGAACCCCCAGAAGTAGTATTCTTAAATCTCTGTAGCGGCATCCTAGGTAGGCAAATTAGAAAAYGTGCTTAAAATACCATTAGAAAATACTCTAGAAAGCTTTCCTGGTGTGATGTGCTGGTGTAAGAGACATGGAGGTTTTCTGCATCTTTTCTACATTATATTTAGCTATCCATAAGGAACAYGTTTGGGTTGCTTTGGGTTTTTTTTATTTGATTACCTGACCCTTACTTAAAGCCCAGTGCAGAGAAGTACTGTATCTGTGAGCCCGGCTTTTGTGAAAATACCATAATTGTGGTTGACAGCATAAAACTCTTGAGATAAATGCACCGAGAGCTCCTTTTTGCAAGTTGGATAATGTGTAATTTTAGGGTTCAAGCTCATATTTTGCCTAGGAGAAAGAGAAGGAAAAGCGGAATTGATTTGGGAGATGGACAACAGAAGGTCCAAGCTTTTTTTTTTTTTTTCTTTTTTGATTAAAAACAAACACGATTGTGCTAGAGAAGAATTATTTGGGCAAAAAGCTGGTGAGATGAACAGGCAGGTTCAACATGTGGTTGTCAGCACTTCATACTGCGTGTGGCTTTTGGCCAGCGTGTTTGATACAGTCCTTTCCTTAATGAAGTACGGGGTTGGAGGTGGTTTGTGCTGCAGATGATCTGAAGAGGGTCTGGAGTTCCTGCCTGTGTTGGAAACATAGCTGTCGGGGAGGAGGAGGAGTGTGATGGTCATGGTCCCTTCTGCTTGTCACCTGCATGGGACAATCTTGCGATAGAGACTTAGGAACATGGGCTGCTTTAGAAATTAAGTGTCTCATAGTGAGCAAAAGCAAAGGTTGTATTGATAAAGAGATTATCTCAGTGCTGTCCCCATGTCTTGGCCTTCACTAATGTTTTTTGTGAGKCAGGCAGGCTAAGGGGAACATCACCAGGCATCCTGAACAGCATGCCATGACATCCGAGTGCATCCCCCGGCTCTGTGTGCAGCAGTGCTATGTCCTCCCCAAACCGCCTTGGTTCCCCCACTCAAATCCCCTCTTCCGTCTCTCATCCCACACTCCTTGCTGGATCTCTCCCAGATCATCCCCCCATAATCGAAGAGGAAGAGGTTAACGACCTGCTACGCCAGCTGAACACACACAAGTCTATAGGGCCAGATGGGATCCAYCCGAGRGTRCTGAGRGAGCTGGCAGAGGAGCTTGCCAAGCCCCTCTCCATCATTTATCACYRGTCCTGGGTAACAGGRGAGGTCCTGGACGACTGGAGGCTTGCCAATGTGACGTCCATCTACAAGAAGGGCCGGARGGAGGATCCGGGGAACTACAGGCCTGTCAGCCTGACCTTGGTGCCGGGGAAGATCATGGAGCGGTTCATCTTGAGGGCGCTCAYGAGGCAGGTGCAGGACAACCGGGGGATTGGACCCAGCCAGCATGGGTCCATGAAAGGAAGGTCCTGCTTGACCAACCTGATCTCCTTCTACRACCGGGTGACCCRCCTAGTGGATGAGGGGAAGGCTGTGGATGTGGTCTRCCTGGACTTTAGTAAAGCCTTTGACTCTGTCTCCCACAGCATTCTCCTGGAGAAGCTGGCRGCTCATGGCTTGGACGGGTGTACTCTTC
>JASVER010000048.1:7240222-7313267 GCA_030449065.1 Oceanodroma leucorhoa
TCACTCCGAATGTCCCCCCTTCCTTCTTCTTCCCCCAGCTTCCACACATGCATGAATATGTACAGAGTATGTATCATTTGTGTAAAGGTATGTGATGTCTCAAATAATGAATTCAGGATCTTGTAGTTTTTTAGCAAAAATTTCCTTGTGAGGTGTCTCAAAGCACTTGTGGCTCTTTAATTCTAAAAATAATATATGTAGAGTTCATGTTAATTTTGGATGAGGATACATTGGAGAGTTGGAAGAACATACTTTTTTTAAAAGTTTTTTGCTGATATTAAAAATAAAAGCAGAAGCAGCCATAAATATTAGTTGGATTGTTATAAAGCTGCGTCGTATTAGTGCAATTTTGAGGATTTTTTCCTTTTTTTTCTTCAATTCTGCCATCAAAATGTCTTATGATAGAGAAGTAAAAATGCAGCTTGGACTGGTAGGACTTTTTCCAACACATGGAGTAAGGTGCACTTCCARTATCGCTGTTTTGAGAGTGAGTCACAAGTCTTAAAAGCATATGGTAAAAATTATTATTTTTAAACTCTACTTTCTTCCAGATGCCCTAAAATAATTTCTGCAGAAGACTTCTCGAAGTAATCCAGTTGAAAATCTATCTCAGAGGAGATAGTCTTTATAAAAGAGCAAGGGTTGGAGTTATTTTGGTGGAAAATAAATAGCTTTTTTACCTCAGCATGAATTTGGGGGTAGATCCTCACTTTTACTGTAAAGGGTCGTGGCTCTGCTGGTCTTGTAACGGTGATTTCTGCTAGCTGGAGGTCTCTTTGTTAGCCCTTGTAGCACCAGTCATTAATATTGTGAGATATAGAAGAGTAGAGACCAGCGAAGCAGGAAAGGGAGTTATATCGCTTTTTCTGTCTAATTAAATGAATACATTGTACCACCATTTTCTTCTAGCAGCTAAATACTAAATATTAGTTGATGCTTWAACAGCAAGCCAGGAAAAGGAAAGYGGGAGGCAACGACGCGTAGCACACGGTGCATCCTCAGTAGGTGTGGTCTGCCATATAGCTAACCTATGTCTGAACAGAAGTCTGGTGCACCTGAAACTGTAAGATGCTGTGCGGTTCCCTGTGGTTTAGGTTGTTCAAATGGTTCTTTACCGTTTTCTTTTGCATCAAAAAAACCATTGGTGGCATTATCAGCAGAAGAGATGTTCATTTTGGTAAATGGTGCACCCGTTTCCACAAAACCCTTTGAATTTCACCATTTTTTTTTGCTTGCACCCAGTATCATTATAATATCTGTGGGGTTTTTTTAGGAGGAATACAGAGCAGAAGGAATTAGCTGGCACAACATYGACTACATAGACAACTCCGGCTGCATCAACCTGATCAGTAAGAAGCCGACGGGCCTGCTCCATCTGCTGGATGAGGAAAGCAAGTGAGTAGGAAACTCTTGGGTTTGCTAATGATATTTGTTTTTTCACTTAAAAAATGTTTATCCTTAAGTCTTACCTCTAGTGATTCTTCCCAGAAAGATGCTAACAGCTCACTGGGCTGATATATCTTTTGTCTCTAGTTTTGTTTCCGAGGTAGTAGCACAAACAGTGAAGAATCAGCAAGCTGAGCAAAAAGCCTTAACAAATAAAAATTAAAATTCTATTTCAAGAATTTCTTCCATTAAAGGAAAGGGCAAAGGTTTCCTTGGCTTTGCTTCTCATTTCTCTCCCTGTCTCTTGTGGTGTAAYGACGTGAAGATGCTTAAAGCTGAGCTGAGTGAAGGGAGAATCCAAGTGCATGAGTTAAAGCAGGTTGAGTGGGTGCCGTTATTAAGWTATAAGGTGGATTTATCAATTTACTTTTAAAAATTAAGCTAGAATGAACTGAGGGCACKTCTATGTAGGGGCTGTGCTTCCATAGGGTTTCATGGGCATCAGGGATGCAGCTGAGATTTGCATCCTTGGTTATATCCATCCAGCTTGTCTTGGGAGAAGTTATCAGATGAGCGTGTGGCTTCTGGGTCTGCCTTCGGGAGGAAACTTCTGAGCGTAAGGGATCTCCCATTGGATGCATGTGCCAGTTTGCTCCRTGTGAAGGGCAGGGAAAAGCCAGGTGGATTTGCTGGTGTCGCCTCAGATCCATGTGCCTCCGGTCCAGGGCACGAGCTCTCCTCCCACCGTTTGCTTGCAGGTTTCTTCTCCATTTCTTGTCTTGTTGACCAGACACACAGCAGTGATGCTGTCCCAGTGATACTGTACCAGGCTAAAACAGCTTAAATTAGGTAAAGTTGTGAAATATACCCCCAAGTTGCAGATTTACATGAAGTTTGAGGACGGAGGTTTGGCTTGCTCTTACCAAGAGGCTCTGCTCAAGCTCTGTCCTTGTTCTTCCCCTCTCCTATGCCAGGATCACTCAAGTAACTCGTGAAATTAAGGTTAGATTTGTAGGTAAAACAGCTCAATATTTCATAGACGTGGGAGCGGTCTAAGACTCAAAACTGATGACAGAAGTGTGGGGGTTCAGATAAACGCAGCTACCTTGAGTAATTTTTATAGGCATAGAGTATGCCACAATAAAAATACACCTATTTGTGCATTTATAACTGACTTCAGACCATTACTAAATCAGTTAAGAGCTCTTCAGACACCAGATATACCTTGTATTTGTGTATAACCACATGAGGACATACACAATAGTTTTTGCTTAGTGTCTGCAGGCACAGAAGTGGTAGCTCAGAATATCTCTATTTTCCTATTTGTGGTCCAGAAAGAAGAGTAAAAGCTTTTTCCTTGGGTTTACGGCTATCTTCTTTTTAATTCTTTCCACTCAGTTTTCCTCAAGCCACAAACCAGACGCTGCTGGACAAGTTTAAGCGTCAACACGAAGGGAACTCCTACATTGAATTTCCAGCGGTCATGGAGCCAGCTTTCATCATCAAACACTACGCGGGCAAAGTGAAGTATGGAGTGAAGGTCTGTCACCCAGCTGTTCCCCGGCAGTTGTTTTCATTTAAATCATGTAGCTGTGATGGGGAAGGAGAGCCCCAAAGGCTCCACAAAGATGTTTGGAAGAGGACTTGGCTAGAGAAGAGAYAGGAGGGTCAGGAGAGAATTGTTTGGTGAAAAATTTGGCTGAAATGAGAAGGTGGTGGGGATTGCGTCTTCCTGTTGTCCTCCACGTTGCAAGCTCCACGTGTCAGCGTTTTGGGGAAGAATTAGGGACGCGCACTGAGGTTAATGCTATGTCCCAGCGATGGGTTGAAATTGGGTATTTGGTAGCCTTTCTGGGCTTGCTTTGTGTAGAAAACCCGATGTTTTTTTCATCGTTAGCCATTTTTTAATACAGGTTACATGATCTTAGGTCTCAGCATCTCATGCTGCAGGTACTTTTTAAAAATCCATGCAAATGATTTCAAAGTTGACCGTATTTATATTCATGCCAGTTATTAGCGGAAGCAATTCCGGTGGGCAAGTGAGCCTGTGTGAGAAACAGCCTCAGGATTTACGACTGCAAATCTGTAATTGTGTTTCGGATGCAATAATTACACGTGACAAAGTTCAGCATCAGCTTTGAGATGCTTCAGAGAGCAGAGCTTTGAGATAAAACATTTAATTTCTGAACATAAAGAGGTGTCTAATATGGGGGCAGAAAAAAAGATAGAAGCAGAATTCAATAGTTATGCTTTCCCAGGGATAGCCTGGCAGATCTTACCCAGTGTATCTTGTAGATACTGTTTATTTTCCTCTTTTCTCTGCCTCCTTTTCCTCCTTCCCTAGGATTTCCGTGAGAAAAACACAGATCATATGCGCCCGGACATTGTAGCTCTCTTGCGAAGCAGCAAAAGCGCCTTTATCTGCGGGATGATCGGGATCGACCCGGTGGCCCTCTTCCGCTGGGCAGTCCTGCGGGCGTTTTTCAGGGCGATGGTTGCTTTTAGGGAGGCTGGAAAACGACACGTGGAGAAGAAAACTGGTACGTGTGCCTATCTCCTAATCCTAGCACCTGTTTTTCACCAGCAACTTAGGTATAATATATTACCACAGTATTTTAAGTACCCTGACTTATTAGGAGCTATTAACCTATTAAAAAACTCATTAAAATAGCATGTAGATTTTTGCTATGCAAAAGTTACATTTAAAGGTAAGTTTGGATTTTAACACATCGTAAGAAAAGATTTTCACTTTACTGCTGCTTTAACTTTTCCTTTTTGTAGGATGCCTGCATAGGAAAACCCGAGTGATTCAAACAGAGACATAAAAATTATTTAGCAAATAAGGCAAATTATTTTTGCTAGGAATTCTTGAACTGTTAGTTATATCTGGAAACAAAAAAAAGGCAATAATTCTTCTCTAGAATTTTTCAAGCTGTTCACCCTTTAAGCTGCAAGAGAGCGTGTCTCTTGTCTAGCAAAATTCATTGCTTCACAGTCATCCAGAACCACCTCATGCCGAACACAGGGGCATTAAATTAAAGGAAAGTAATGGTGCATCATCATGCTGTGGCAGGCAATATCTGGCTGTGCTTTTAGACCATTTCTCTGCATAAAGCAATTTCAGAAAGGCGGGTACAAGCTATTACTATTGATTTCTGGGCACAAGAGGGCTTGAAATTCATGATGAAATTAGAGTCGCAGCAGGGAAAATGTCAGCTGAGTTGAAATTAAGCACAGAGCTGCCCCATGAATTTTTTTTAGTTGGAGAGGTGTGCATCAAGGACAGCCAAGGAGCTTGGGATGAGGAATGTAGATAAGGAAACCATACAAGCAGAAAGCATAATTTTCTTGTTCGGGGCAAATAATAGCGTCCCAAGAAGAGCAGGAGGCAAAAATCAGCTTTCAGCTCTTGAGGCTTTTCCTCTTGACCCACTCAGATGCGGCGTAAGAGAAAAGATGTTTCTCATGAACCTGGGTCTATCTGGCACATCAAGGCAGCATCTACAGACTGCGGCATTTCGAAACACCAAGAAGTAGATGGCAAAGACATTTGGCATTGGGAGAAACGTCACTCGAAAGAGTTGGCTTCCGAAATCTGTAGTTGCGTTTTCCTAGCATCGCCTTTTCATCTTGCATAAAGCCCAGGCTGAACTAAAGTGAGCTGGTCAAGGAGATAAAAAATACATTCAGTCTCGGGAAGTAAGAGCTCATTTCAAGCCCTGCTTCGCTTTTTGTGTCTCTGGTGATCGATCATGCCTGCCGTGCTCCTCTCCCCAGTAGCTAGCTCTCTGCTTTTCAGTCTTGAGTTTGTGGCATTAACTTGCTTATATCTCTCTATATATATCAATATATAGGTATAAAATAGAGTCCAGGAAGTTTTCAGACAATTCTGGGAGACTCACTTCTTGCACCGCCTTCTCTTTCCATACCAGAAGTAACACAGTAATGGCTGAGTTTCTAAACCTTTTCTGGCACACATTGCTGCTGTTTTATCTGTCTGGCTTTGTGCTTTGTAACCTTTGTTTTTTGAGTCAAAAAGAAAGAAAAAAAACCCAAAACCCCTCAAAAAGCTGGATGAGGTTTGTCTTAAGCTTCCTGACAATCCTCAGATAATTTATACCCTGAATTTCTATGTGCATCTTCGCCCTAAATTGGGAAAAAGTCATGAGAAAGTCACCATTATATAGGCAGAACTAGTGGGAGAAGATTACCTAAATCTAATTCCCATATTGAGGTATACCTTATCTGTCAGGAAAGCTTGCCCTACAAGTGATGGTGGAGCTGGGACCACTCATGTTCAGCTGCCTCTGCCGTCTTTGGAGGGGCACCCATCATCTCCTAGCATGACTTCTGACCAGGTAGTGGTAGCACTTAGCAAGGTGAGATCCATAGCGATGTTTTCATCATGCTTTCGCTGGCAAGACCTCATGCCCATCTCCCGTTCAGTTGTTCTCCAAAATCCCATCCGTCTTGCCAAAACACCACAAAGCAGATGGCTGTAGAAGAGGCGGATCTGAGCAGAAGGCTTGGCCGCTGTCTGGACAACGGGGCAGGCTGGTGCGGCATGGCGCATCTGCCACTGGATGCTGCTGGTCTCTCCTGCTCCCTGAAATAACACAGAAAAGCCCCAAACTGATGCTTTGCACCTATGGCAGAAAGCATTTGTGAATTATTAAAGAATCACTAAAATTAGCCTATCTCAATAGACAAAAGAAGACAATCAAAGACAGCATATGTTTTAGATTTAGTTTGTTTTTCTACCAAACCTTGCTGGCTTTAATTAGCTTCATCTGAATGCCTTACTGCCCACGGATGTGGAGCTTTTGATAAAACTATGGTAGATSAGCAGAGAATAACTTCACACACATACGTTCATCCAGGTGTACACACTTAATATTTGTATGTAATTTTTTAAAAGGCATGCTGCCCCGTTCTTGGTTTCTGAGGTCCTGTCTGCTGCTGCTACCATCCATCAGGCAGGTGTAATTAATGAGTAGGAAATTATCTGAAGCATGCTTTTTTTTTTTATTTAAGGCTCTTCGTACTCTTTTGTCTTAACCCCAGATGGATCTCTCTTGCTTTTACCTGTCTGAAGGCCTGTCCGAGTCACGCTTGCAATACCCAATGGGGATTTTAATGAAAAATCTCCAGATTATGTATAAGCAGCTCTGCAAAATTCTGCTTTGCTTTCTTTTTGCATCATCCTTTCAGTTATTTCCTCCATGCCAGCAGTGCCAACCAGTGCTATGGATGCTTCTGTAAGGATAATCACCATTTTTTCCTGCTGGCTTTAGGCACTCTTCTTTTTCTGTGCTCCTAATATCTTTGTAGTGCAGCTTCCAGTGACTGTGCAATGGTCCTCATTAACCTGGAGGTGAAGAGCAGCAAAGCGGTGTCACAGTGAATTTTTTCGGGTACCTTTCTCTTCTGACCGAGAGATAACTCTTACAGTGCTGCCAACCCTCCTTGGATGAAATATGCCGGGATCTGGCGAGATGCAATTAGCTGAAGGGTGGACTTTTTCAATAAGATGATGATGATGATGATTATTATTATTATTATTGAGTTTATGAAGGAGCATTGAGATAGTCCAAAAGAACTACACGTTTGAACTAGATTTGTTAATGAACTTTGATTAAAGGAACATTATCAAGCTTTTTAGGAAAGAAATTTGGCTGATAGACATTTTTTTGCTATATCGTCAATAGGAATTTATTACGCAAAAACCCCTAATTCTTTGTTAGCAAAAACGTGAGGGAAGAACTGTGCTGTTCATATAAACCAGACTGTAGAGACTCCCAGCTTTCTCATCTTGGTTTTGCTGGACACGAACCTAAATCCTCGCTCTGACGAAGGGTTCGTGGTCCTAGGGCTGTGCCCTCCCTCAATGGGCTCTGCATTTGCATTTGGCCAACAAGGCTTGCTCCTTGGGTTAGTGCCTGTTGCGGCTGACCTACACAATAATGCCTTCTCAAAAGCAATCCCATTGACTTCTGAAGATTTATTCCTGAAGCTGGGCAGCAAAAAACCAACCACCTCCMAAAGAGTAAAAAAAAAACCCTGTATTTGCCAAATAAAGGTGATAGCAACCAAAAAATTGGTCTTTGAGGTCTCACTGAGCAGCATGAAGTGGCGTTAATGCGAGGAAGATGCCCCTTGACAGTGTTCCTCTGGAAAGTTCAGATCGGTCCTGTCTGATGATTTAATGTGTTGGTATGAAATGCTTCCGTACGTGCTGACACAAGGTAACTCCTCGGTGACCTCATCATGCCTCAATGGGAGCATGACATATCCCTTGACTTGGCCACTGAAATGATGACAGAGAGTTGCTGCCTGTTTGCACAGTGTCACCTGTGTAACCTCTCCTCCACCCTCTGGKCAGAGCTGGGCCATCAAAAGTCCTCTTGGCCACGCAATGATGGTTTTGTCCAACTTTTGACCTCAAACCCATCCTACTCCAGACTCTGTGTCCTCTGTCGTTGAGGAATACAGAACCCTTGTTTAATACAAATAATTTCTGKTTTTCCTTTTAATTGCCAATATCAGAGCAAAGCGTGGCACTGGGATGCAAGATGAGAATTTGAGGTGGCCATGACCGGGAGCATCTGTGCAGGGAATTGCGGATAATGCTTGGCAGAGGCACGGAAAGGATTTTAAAAAGCAGTTAATAAAAGTAAAGATTTATCTAATCATCTATTTTTTTCCCAAATAATCTCAGAGTGATTATAAAATGATTATGCTCTGGCTAATAAGGATTATAAGTGGGTTTGGGATGCGGTCCAGCCCATCGCTCCTGTGCCACGGCACCGTGTCAGGAGGAAACCGAGGTTAAATTGTGTCAAGCACGAAAAAYGTGCGACCCTTGAGCTCTCGCGTCCTTCGGGCTTGTCCTTTACCCTCTCCTGATTTCTGCTTATATAATCTTTCTTTTCTCTCCATTTTTTTTTTGTTGTTTTTATTTTGCTTCCCAAGGGCATGATGATGCAGTGCCATGTGCGGTTTTGAAAAGTGTGGATAGTTTTAGCTTTCTCCATCACCCAGTTCATCAGAGGAGCTTAGAGATCCTGCAGAGATGCAAGGAGGAGAAGTACAGTAAGGCTCCACCACCTGCCCTTCCCTCTGATATGACACTCACACGGCAAGAAATGGAAACCAGGTGCATTCAGCGTAGAAAGGGTAAAAAAAAAGCCTGAGGAGCCTTCCAGGATCGAACCGGCTGCCTTATAGCAATTTTGACCCTATTGGGAAATTATTAGGCAGAGTTTGAAGAGTAAAATTAAATGCAAACCCACATCTCTTGAGATATGGCATCATTTTGTTGGTGGTTTCCCCCTTTACTTGCTGACGTTAAGTCGGGATGCTGATGCTAGGCGTATTTTTCATGTGTTTTATTGTTGTTATCACATGTGTGATAATAATTTCAAAGCACCACAGGTCCGGGAGGAGTATTCCTGATATAAGGCACGTGGCTGATACAGCTGGAATTTTACTTTATTCGGATTTCATTGGACTTCAAAAATAACTTTAGCTTGTGAAAATACTGTCTCCGAGGGCTTTTACTTAAAACTAAAGTGTTTGGCAATGTTATTTTGCAGAATGAGTTGAGTAAAGATGCACTTGGTCTCCATTTCTTCCTCCTCACTCCTCTGTCACGTAATAAACTCATCCTGCATGACAACACGGACACTCTTGCCTGCACTACTATATTTTTTATATATATATATATATTTATATATATTTATATATATATATATAAAAATATATATATAGTTGGTGCTCCTATCTTTAGATATATCATTTTTCTGCCATTATTCTCTTCCTTCATGTTGCACATGAAAGCTTACAGAAATAGATTGCTGCTATATGCAGTCTGCAAGGGCACATCCTCAGCCCGAGTTGCTAACTTAAACATCGCGCAGTTTAGGTGTAAATGCAAACCACCCAGGTTTTTTCTGCAGAGCTGTGCACGGTAAGTACAGTAGTTGCATGTTAAGTCTTCACAAATATGCTTTTCCTGCTAGAAACCTTATATCAGATTCCCATGCTTCCTGCAGCATGTGGCATTGGGGGAGCAGAGGTGGTTTAATTCTTAATTTAGACTTTAATTCTTAATTTAGAGTACATTGGTTTTTCCTACTAGTTCCCACCATTGCTACAAGGAAATATAAAGCAGTAAGACAAACACAGCAGTAGATTTTCTGAAGTGGTGTTGTGCTAAGTGACCTTACTGATACTGCTAAGAAACTGTTGAAAAGGAAGGTGATTATCAGTAGAGTAATTTTAATTGCAATTAATTAATTAATTTAATTTTTAATTTGTAAGTTAGCTCAGCAACATGGGAAGTTTTGGGCATTTAATTTTCAGTTGCTTAGGTGTGAAGAGGGAAATTCATACAACTCAAGAGTCACTTAGAAACAGAGCTTTAGTTTAATGTGAAGCAGTGAAGTTGAGCTCAGTGTTGAGCTCAGCGTGTTAAAACCTCACTTCTTATAGACTAGTCCACACAGTTTGGTCTCTCTTAGGATAAAACCAACACAGAGATCCGAGAGTAACATTGGCATAGTTTGTGAATTGGCCGAGAGCATCTGACCTGACAAACAAGTAATTCATGTTCTGCATTCAGAAATCATTTGCGTCTTCCCATGGGATGTGCTCCTGCAAGCTGCTTCCCCAGGCTTCATTTCTTTGGCAGGCTAAACCGGGGTTGGAGCGTGTATAGGTTTTGGGTCCTGAATTTAGAGGGCTTGTGGGCCCCGCAGGCGAGGATGCTCAGGCTGAGGTTGGCCCTGGGGATTCGGCTTTGCCCAGAAGTCACATCCATGTCATCCTTGAGAGAGGGACCAAAAGATCATCTCCTTGTCTCAAATTGTCCAATTAATTCTAGCTATGCACAAAGAGAGAAAACTAATTGATTTGATGAGTATATTGAGATTCCCTTTAGGTTACTTGGTATTCAGCTTGTGTAGCCAACTGATCGCCCTTCCGTGACAATCTCAGCTGCTTCGCTGGTGTCTTTGAGTCTATCAATTAATTTATGGTCTTCCACCAGAGCAAGGCACTGGGTTTAGACATCTCTGAGTTCAAGACCAAAGCTCTGCTGGTTGACGTTCATGAGCAGGGAGTAGACTGGGATTATCCAAAGCTCTTCTCAATGAGGGCAAAGACCTGTTAGGCAAATCAGTCTGTCTTTCTGAAACCCTACAGCTGAAGAAAAGGGAACGTGCTTGAAAAATCAGRATAATTTTATTCCTGAAATGTAAAATAGATCAGCCTGCATCTGAGCTGGGCGAAGGGAATGATTGGTTTCTACTCACACCACTGTTCCTTGCATGCAGCATATTAATATATACAATTTAATAGCCCGTATTCACTCTACAGAATTCTCAAAGCCACGTGCGACTCCTCGACTTAAATCTGAAACCTTTTTGCCTTTCATTTCTAAAAAAACCCACTCTATTTCCCAGAAAAGGGACTACATCAATATGACAACTTTTATTTGGCTGTGGCATGTATGTAATTCTTCTTTTAAGAGCCAAGTGATGGCACAATGTCAAAAGTCTTTTTTTTTTTTTTTTTTTTTTTTGGTATGTCTAAAGCAATCCTCTTTAACCCAGCTTGTGCACCATAACTTCTGTTAATCAAAAAGTCGGTTAAGGTGCTAAGCTAAGGTGCTAAGCTGGCAGAATTACAGCGCAGTTTTAATGCAGCTATTATCTGGAAGCCTGAAATAGAAATTCCCTTTTCCCAAGCAATGCAAGGTGCGGATGCAGTAATATTTTGATACAACCTTGCCTTCATAACTTCAGCCCAAGTTGTTGGGTTAGATGGTGTTTTTTCTTTCAGAGGTTTCTTTGGTGGGGAGTGCAGGGAAGTAGAGGACAGAGTTTGCTCCAAAAAGAAAGACATGGACTAAAAAAATCTTAGAAAAACCAGTGAAAGCCCATTTTTCATTAAATGCTTTAGGTTAGAGAAGCCTTCTGTGCCTTAATGTATCCAGGCATATATACCGTATAAAAAGTAGACACAGCTAGGCATTAGGTGCTTTCTTAGTGTAAAACTAGCTACAAAAAATAGTAACACAGTATTTTGATCAGATTCCTGATTATTATCATTTTTCCCCCCTTTACAATTGGGTTTCTGTGCTCTAAACAAGCAACTTTTGGCACAGAAATGCCAGTCTTGAAAGAGGTAGAAGAACGCTCCTAGGAAGAGAAATGTAACAAAAAAAATGGCTTATATGGCAAAAAAGGGGATTAAAAAGAGAATTGTGAACTCTAGGCGTAGCTAGGCACTCTGGCCAGGTTATCTGGCTTGCTTTCCAAAGATCTCCAGAGTTGGAGATGGCAAAACCTTCTCAGCAGGAGTGATTTGGTCCTGCCTTGGAGCACAGACAGGGTCAAAGATGACCTGTGGCAGCACATTCACGAATTTTCCTTTGCTCACCTTTCTAGGATATTTGGACACCTTTAGATACAGTAACTTAACCAAGTGGACCATCAGCCTTTTCAGGCATCTCCTGCCCAATGTTCAGGCTTCAAGACAAGCTGTTATAATATCTCAACAGGTAAAGGAGGACAGTAGATGTCCCGTTAAAGGGATGTCGCCTCTTGAGGTTTGGTAGGAATTAAACTTCTCCTTAGAAATTTCAGGCTCTCAGGAATGGCAGATCAGCAGGACAGGCTCAGATCTCTGCATATTTGCTTTGCATTCATCTTCAGAATAAAAAGATCCGTAGGACACCTTTTAGCTCAGCATCTGGGCTATACTAAATAGGAAAATTATAAATGTGGGGAGGAGGGGATATGCTATTGCTTCTTCCTATTCTGTTATAAGCTATAGTTTAGACTTCTTTCTTTTTAGAGAGGGCTTTTTCACAATTTTTTTTCCACTGCAGAAATCTCAGGGTAAAGGAATATACATTTTTCCCATGTTCAGGTGAGAGCTACAATGTTTCCTGTCTCACAACAGCGATTTTGAGACAATTAAAAAATTGCTCGGCTGTTTTCATGTCAAATTTGAGCTTATCGGGTCTTTAAATATCTGTAGTTTAGTGATTTGAAAAGTGTTTTGTTGTCTACAGAAATTGTCTTCTGTCTTCCTAAAGGCTTGGTTACAAAACATTTCCACTTTGGGGAAGATAACAGCTTGAAACTGTTACATGCTTCTGTAACCATGCATGATAACTTCCTTGGCTATTTGTTAAATATAAATTACTCTAAAACTACCCCTGTCAAAGGATATAGGTTCAATAGGCAATAAACCCTCCCCGTGCGGTATATAGTACTTGCTATAAATGTCCCTGTCCATATACCTGTAGGAAGGGAAGAAGTGTGCAAGGAATAAATGACTATTTTTCCAAGCACCCTACTTATGTCTGGGTGTTTTGCCCGTGCAAGCAGGTTGTCCCATGCACAGTAGAGAGCTTAGGAATATTTTGGACATGCAGGATGCGGGTTGCTGGTCCCCCCTATCACAGCAACCCCTTCCTTCACCCTGTTTGCTTACTAGCTGGGACAACGTGTCCCTAACACAACGTGCGTGGGAGGGGAATTAGTAGGCTTGAGCAAACAGCGTTACTCATAAGGGTGATGACTCTGCGGCAGAGAGGTAGAACTTAGTAGATGATGGGTATGTTGGCATCCTTGGCACCCTTGTATGCCCAGCATGTGCCATGACACGTACGTGCTCCTCCTTGCTATAGTCAATGCTAAGCTATGGCGCCTTTTGGTGAAGAGCCAGATCGAAACATCTTTTCTCATGTGCTGCTTTAGGTATTACGCGGAAGAGCCCACGGACACCGCTCTCAGATCTCCAGGGAGTCAATACCATCAACGAGAGGACCCAGCGGTAAGTCTCTTGCTTTTACGTTGGCATGACAAGGAAATCTGGGATGGGAGAGCACTGTCTGTTGTTATAAATGACCTTATTAATGTTTCTCCCAGCTTGCTTATTAATTTTGTCTTCTCTTTGTTCTTTCTCTGCTATGTGATCATATCTAAATATCTTYAGCTGACTAAATGGCAGGCAGGGAAAACAACTTTCCTGCATCAAAAGGGAGCAATTGTAGGTGGTGTGGTGTACGAGGTTGTAAGAAGCTTGCAAAAAAAATTAATGAATGTGCTGATATCAAGGAAATAAGAATTTACCGAGGATTTTTCTAGCGCAAAAAAACCCAATGATGTGTTTGGGTGCAGAACGGCATGCAAGCGGTGTGATGGTGGCTCTAGGCGCCGCTGAGTGTGGAGGACCTGGGAAGTTATGGGGCTTGAGATGGTACCTTGTCAAATGTTTTCTTGTTTTTAAGGGAAAGAAGCATGTTCACTTCAGAAAGGTTTAATTTTTGCAGTTTTTATGTATGGTTTTATTTTTTAATCCTTCCTTGAAGGTTCTGGCCATTCCAGCAACTACTTAGTCAGTCCTTTTCGCTTGAGAGTCAGGTCTACACTTTGAAATGCAGATCTATGCCTCTTCTGCAAAAGGTTTTCCAAATCCATTTCAGGATTAAATTGCTTGTGAAGCAAAATGTCTTCATTTCAAAGGGATATCTAGGCGCTGATCCTCCTCCTTTTCTCCAGCTACTCTTGTGCTATCCCTCTGCAGACCCCAGAAAGTCTGATTATCCAGATGCCACCTCTAAAGGGGTACAGTGCCTCTCTGCTTTCCTCTGAGCAGATGTGTGTGTGTGTGCTGGGGAAAGATAGGATCAGAGCATCCTCAGTTCCTAAAATGATTGCTTGGAGCTGCAGACATCCAGATCTAACTTCATGGCTGCTCTTGAGTTTCATGAGAAGTCCAGAACAAGTTGAGAGGAGTCTGAGACTGTCTCCTGAAACGTGTCCATCAAATCCCCTGTAATGGTCCTTGCATCGAGTGGGCTTCCCTTCCACACAAAAGAAAGTATTTTCCAAATATATTATTAAACCTCATTTTTTTACTGGCTTTAATGCCAAATGGCCAAGACAGAAATTAGATACACGCTGTTCCTTTTTTTTCTAGGGGAACAAAAGTGGCTTTTATTGTCTGGCTTTGTTCACCACATGCCCTCCCAGTGCCATCAAGACTAGAATATCCCTCTTGCCCTGAATTTCTTCCCTTTGAGAGCGGTGGTGGCACCCTGCTGACAGAGGACTGAATATTATCTCATCATTACAAGTTGGCTTATTTTCAGTGGTCAGAGAGGATGTGATTTCCATAAAATTGTTGGATTGAATTCATAAATTTGTGCCACTTCTTGAGTTTGGGCAGAAATCCAGCTTGTGCAAACAATCTCACCCTATCGTGGGAAGGTGATGCAACCCTGGTTGTCCTCACATGAGTCTTTCCCACCCCTCCTTTTCTTTCTCCTAATGCTATAGCTGCCGTGGCTCTAATTGTTGCGTTACGACGATAGTAGGTACATGGTAACGTTTGAGGCAGAGAAGGTTGGTGTCTCTAGAGGTGACGTTCACTGTTTCTAGCATCTCTGGTTGCGCAGGTTTCCCTAAACATGATGTAACGTGAAACTTTATCCCTGTGGAGATCTTCACGTATAGATAAGAGAAGCTCTGCAGTTTCTCTAGCAAGCCTTCAAATCTGATGTTGGTGCGCAAAGAACATCCATGAGGTGCGATGGGGCTTTTCTTGACTGTCCAGCTCCAGCTTTGGAGGCACGTTAGTGCAGCAGCTTGAGCTACCAGCATTTTCATAGCCCAAAACATTTCAATTATCTCAGCGAGGGGCCATTGTAGAGGCAGGGAAACTCCTGTCCCAGGCAACGAGGGGGATGTACTTATTTACTGTGGAGTTCAGTCTGTGGTCAGCTTTATTTGGCTTAACCCAAGCCAGCATAGCAGACAAGTTGCCTTATACAACCAGGATCAAGGACAGCAACTGCCTCCTGGAAGGTCTTCCTTCCATCATCCTCAGCAATTGTATCCTAACAACAGGGTCAGGACAGACAGCTTATTCCCTTTACTAATATATGTGCCGAAAATGTACTTTTGAAGCTGTCCTAACTCCTATGTTCTTCCTGGTGTGGTGCCTCAGTAGCATGGTCCATGATCTTTGTTTCTCTTGGGCATCATCAGTGATGGGTCCCCAAATACCGTCTGTGCCCTTTCCTTCTGAACGCACAAACTGGGTCTCTCATAAGATCTCTGAAATCCAGCCTGTGCTTTCAGAGTAGGCAGGTGATTTTGATACCTTTCATTGCGGATGATTTTGATCTGGAGAGTCATGATTTTGATCTGAAAAGTCATATCACACTTGATAAATGTGGTATTTCAGTTAAATTGCACTTGTCGAGCAAGAAGGAGTAAATACAGGGGTGAAGGTAACACGTATAGAAGAGAGATTTACTCTAACAACTTTCCAGCAGATAGACCGGCAAGCGATTTATGGAGCTAAATTAAACAGGAATTTGCTTTCAAAGCCATCTCATGATCATGCAGTCACTGATAAGTCTGAGTTGTACATCCAACCCACAGGATAGCCCGGGGCTTGCTTTTAAAAGCAATCTTGTGGCATGACATCACGCAGGAAGTCATTGCGGAGAGTTTAGCGAGCCTAGCGCTTTCCTCTGATCTCAGAAGAAAGCGGACGGGTGGTTTGCACATGCTGGGGGGGGCAGAAACCAGGCTTCAACGGAGCATCGGGAAGCCAGCGTGCCTTGGAAGTGCCTTCACCGGCCGTCGAGTAATGAAAGCCATGCCATCGCTAACCAAAACCGCTTGGGCTGTCTGTTTTCCTGCTGGTTTATGTTCATTGATGAAACTGTTTTATGTGCAGTGATGTCTAAGCAGTGTGCAGGAAGGCAGGTGTTGACCAGTCTGTCTTGAAAAAGTTGGTTGGGCTGGGTGGCATGATTGACCTCCCAAGTACCAAAAAGGCTGCGTCAGTCGCCATATGCATGTATCCATCCTAAAGTGTCCATAATAAACAGAGCTGTCATTTTATCTTTTTTTTTCAAAACCACATGGGAATTTCTAGGGTTTTCTATTCTCTAGTCTTGGTCAGAGTCCATATATCCACAGCCAGTCTCGAGCCTGAGAGTGCATTGAGGTCGGCCAGGATTAATGATGGGTTGTAGATCATGAAAGTGGCCACTGAGGTTTAGTGGTACCCGTTAGCCAGTGATTTTTTTTTTCCTCCTGCAAATAGGAGGTTTTTGATGGATGGGACCTTAGGTGTAAAGAGAAAGAAAGTGGACAGGAGAGATCACCTGGTTATTAAAGCTTCTCACTGGCCTCCTTGAATCGAACGGGCTGCTTAAAAAAAGCAGGTCCTGGAGCACTCAGCCAGAGGTTTACTTTGCTGTGATTCATCCTTTCTTTTAATAGTGGTACATGTCAAAATGCTGATTTAATGGCGCTAGGAAGGAATTTGGAAAGCGCTGCGGCGAGGCAGCAAGGTGACTTGCACTCCAGCATCACGTTGCTCTGAGGATCTGGCTCCAGGCTTTGAGCTGGCTGAATGAACAACTTCACGTGCTTTATTTTTTAATTTCCATGTGGCACTTGATATTTGCCCTTCCTCCAAATCAAGACTTTAAGGCAAAGGGCTGCCTTGTTGCTAGACCTCAGAAGTGACCAGTGCTGGAGGCCCCATTTAAGCCACCATGTCCTTCAGGATCCTTATGACCAGAAGACTGGTGCTGCACTGAGTCTCCTCCTCTTCCTTTTCCTCCTGAGATAGCTCTGGGGGGGTTGCAGACCCCACATCCTTCCTTAGAACACCTTTATTTTGTATGATGGTTTCTGCAAGGCTGATAGAGAATTTAAAATTTAAAAAAAAAAACAACCCACCACCAAAAACCCACCACCAAACCAAAAGTATTGCAGTTGGGTGCAGCCCAGGAGAGGCTTTGCGTAACCCCAGACACCATAGGAAGGCTCCTCAACTCTGGAAATTATTTGACCTGATGTGAAGTTTTGTCGAGTACCCGTTTCCCTTCTTCCAAGGGAGGATTTTGGTTCCTCTCGCCATTCCCTTCAGTCCTTCTGCAGCCAAGTGAGCGTTTCTGGAGACCAAAGCAGCTCTGCTCCATGGCAGAGAGGACCAAATTGGGCAAGTGATTTGTGATCAGGTCCCAGTGAGTGATTCTGGGCCAACCCATCAGTCCTGCTGGGGCTGGCATCCTTCGTTCGTGGGAAATAATTAATTTATTGCAAATGATATTTGCTTTTTCTTTTCCTAATGCAATGATTGCATGAATTAGAAAAGACAGAGTCAGCACCAGCATCATCTAAAGTTGTGGCTATTAATGATGGTAAGGCTGATGGCAGAGGTCATAGTCTCCTGTCCTTCGGACCAACGGGGTATCTGCAGACCCAAGCCGTGCAACTGGGAGAACTGAGAGCTGTTACTCTCCTGCTGATAGTTTTGATCCTTTTATGAGTATCTGATTTTTAAAAGGTGCTTAATTAGCCGATCACTTCATATGGTGTCTGGCATCATGAACTCATCCCATGGGAGTGGATTTATTGTTAAAATAAAGCAGCGACTCTCATTTTCTACTGATGGATTATTTTATAATCTTATTTTTTATTTTGTCATAGAACCAGTTTTTTTATGTCTTCCTAACACTGTGCGGTGTTTGGTATTGCAGCGATGCCTACGCGGTTGGCTGGAACGGCCGGATGGGGATGCGGCACAGCAGGCTCGCCAGCCCCGGTGCCTTCCTAGACAAAGACGGGATATTCGTCAACGCGACCAACAGCAAGCTGCTGGAGAGAGCCCACGGCATCCTCATGTCAGTGCAAAAGGAGGGGATTTTGGCTTTATTCCTGGAGTGTAATTAGCAGCATGGGTAGTTAGAGGAATGTAAATAACCAGAATATAAAAATATCAGGGTTTCAAGTAGACTTCGAGACATTTCACAGCTGGGTCAACGCGACCCCAGTATGTTTTACGTGTCTGATTTATTTAACTCTTATCATTCATTTGTAATGACAGAGGCGGGGAAGAGAGAGAAGGAATGAATCTGCTGGTCAAACCAGTCTCAAGATATGACAGAGATGTAACGCAGTCACATTTTTTAACATGATATCAAAGTTCCCATTACAAATTAGGTGGGGAAATGATGTCGATGATTCACGCTGCAGCCTCGTCAGAAGGTTCAGAGAACATCGCCAGGGTGGCTGGAGTTAACGCGGGGTATGAGAAAGCAGGAGGGTGGTCAGTTGTTTCACAATGCCGCTCCCTCACTCTACCCAAATTACCAGCATCCCCATCATTTCCAATGTAACAATTCCCTGTAGTTGGATACCTTCCTCTCAGGCCTGCACCACCAACTTTGTAAAGCTAGTTTGCAGCGTGCAGAAGCAGCCCAATTTCAGTGCAGGTTATAGGAAGCAGCCACTAAAGGGGATTTGGAAGGGCTTGTTTTGTAAACTCCTCCATTCTGCAATTGCAYGTGTGGATTAACCTGAGCCATTTATTATGTCCCCAGGCGAAATAAGAACTTCAAAGCCAAGCCCAGTCTCCCAAAGGTGAGCGAGAAGCAGCATTTTTACCTTGCTGGTCCATGGATGAAGACTGTAGGTACAGGGATGAGATGCTGATAGGTGTGAGGAAGACCACTTTTGTCTACATCAAGACCTTGGTCAACTCAGCTCTGTTCAGGGCTCTTTATATAATTTATATAAAAACAAAGGATTTCAGCCCTGATTTGTGCTGGGAGAGTGCTGTATGAGAGCTTGCATCCTCCTCCTTGGACCTGCTCTGACTCCTTTTTTCCTYCTCCTGGGAAGGAGTACATATGTGCTGGTGAAATTTGGTAATTAAATCTCTAAACTAAAATGAGCGGGTAGGTTAAGCAAGAGGGCTGGTACCTGATGGACAACAGGCTTGTCTAACATTCAGTTTCCCTCCATCTTGGCTGCATTTACTATATTTTAAGAGATGCCAAGAGATCTCTTGTATCTAGAAGAATAATGCTTCTTGCGGTCCTTGCTGGTGCTGCGTTGGTGATCAGGAACGGAGGAYCAGGAGGAGCGAACTTTGGTTTTACTCCTCTCTGCATGCACGTTGCACCTGGAGAGGCACAGATACAGTTAATCAATGAACTGCTCATTAACAGGGAATAGTTTGTCTGCAGCCCTTAGTGGGTAGGAGAGCCAAATTTCCCGTGGTCAAAGATGCATTTGGCAAGTCCTCAGAGGAACTCGGACGAACGTGATCTGGGGGATCTGGCTCTGACCAAATAGAGCAGGGCTACATTTCAAGCCATCCCTCGGTGTTTCCTGTTGAGATTAAGWAGGGTGGTCACCTAAGGAAGCCCAGCAGAGGGTATAAAGAGAGATATAGCCGATAGCATGACGATAAGATCTATTTATTCTTGTGTTTATCAAGAACAAATGGAGTCTCTCTTTTTCCACAGCACATGCTGGACGTGAAGTCCCTCAAGCACCTAACCAACCTGACACTGCACGACCGCATTACCAAATCTCTCCTCCATCTCCATAAGAAGAAAAAACCACCCAGCATCAGCGCCCAGTTCCAGGTAATCCTTTGTCTTTGATGCAGAGAGGTGAATTAAAAGCAAATACTTGCTCCAGGTCCCCATGGTGCCTAGCAGGACACTTGCAGGCACAGTCCTGTCCCATTCTCACCACCGTTGAGGATAYGAATTCAGCTGAAGAGGTGGCTTGGGCAAGCTGGGAGACACCTTGCAGGTATCTAAATGGTGTAGATGGAGAGAAACAAGAACGATGGTGGATATCRTAGGGGATGATGCAGTAGAGCAAGATGGGACATGAGGATGAGCTGCAGAGCAGAGGTGTTGGTGCATCCCTGTCCTCTGGTACCTCACTTTCCAAGCCATCACATGGTGGCACTTTCTCTGCCAAATCCAGAAACCGCAAAATCCCAAAACGACATTTTTACAGTCTTTTTACTTGCATTCAGCATCTGAAATTCAATCTGTTTTGAAGCCAGCCAGAATGTGAATTTTAATAGGGGCAGAAAGGTCAAAATATTGCTGCATTATCTCCAGGCAAGCAGAGGAATTCAGAGGAGGGATCAATACAGCATTTGTTGTGTTGTCGGCGCTGTGCACCAGCCAGCCGTCCCTCGGAATAGCTGCAGTGAAAATAATCCTCCAATATGCGCATCAGGGCTTGGAAACTGCTACAAGACACATGCACAAGCAGGTGGTAATGTTAGAAAGCAGCTTTTCAGTTAAAAATTGGTTTCTAAGCAAGTCTGGCTTGGTTTTGACTCCTAATTTTGGTGGTTTTTTTGGAGATGTAGGTCATTTTTAGAAAGTCTCCATGCATAGATCTGGGTAAGATTTAGTAATTAAATATATACATGCACACGYACACACATATATAAATCTAAGTATATATAATTTGCAGAATTCACATCTGTATATATAAATATATATATATATATAAAGCTTAGTCTAGTCTAATGGTATGCTGGTTAAAATACACTTCTGCAGAGTTTAATTCATACAATAACATGGCGGGGTTGAAACAGGGATGTCTTGGAGTGAAAAACCTTCTCGAAACCTATTCATCCTTCAAATGAAATTCTGAAAAGCCTCAGGGTGTATGATTGAGATTTTTATATATATTTTTACAGTGCATACAAATAAAAGACCGCTAAACACCGTGAAGATTTCCCCCCTACTCCTATGCAGCAAAGCAGATCATTCAAATACCCTTTTCCTTATGCTTTCTGATGTTCACCAGCAGTGATTTGACAACGKAGGAGCTGTGCCTACAACACATCCTTTTTTAATTTAAATCAACAAAAGCATATTTATGTCAGAGGCAGCTCTGGTATGACTGCCTGCTCCTCCTTTTAGACAAACACCGGGCACTCCGGCCCTAATTTCATTTCACACTCGTAAGAGGGAAACATTTTCTCGAGAGAGCAGCCTGGTGCAAGCCTGCGAGATTGCTTTTTTATCAAGAGCAGGCTAATAAAATTGCAGCGCATAGAATTGGGTCACAGGCAGGAAACACAAATGTTTCCTATCACGGGGTTTTGGGGTTTTTTTTTTTGCTGATAAATGCTGCCTTGTGGCTAATGCCTGAACACCAGGCTTGCAGCTGTTCCGACTCCTATTGATTTTAACCATGCCTATACTTACGGTAATCTATAGGCGGAATAGCTGTATTAGAGGATGATGTAAGAGCAGCGATGGCTTTCACAGTTGAGAACTAGACTGCTGGTGCCTAAACTGCGGCGTGGCGATTTATAGCCTCCCCTTTTATCCTGCGTGCRGGCGGTACCCTAGAGAAAAGGATGCTGCCCTGTCTAGCACGGGGTGATGCTGGAACAATTCACCGTGCCCTGAAAGACTGAATACAGGCGGTGAAAGAGTGGGTGGCTGGAAGGTTTTGCAGGCAGAGGGACAAAGGAGCAGGGTACGGGGTTAAGCCGGGGACCTCGCGTGTCCTTTACGGATTCCTGATGACCAGAGCTTGTGCCAGATGGCAGAGGGTGCCTGAACCATCTGCCGTGCGCGGGGTGTCGCTGGCTGCTGATGAAATGGAAATACCCCCTCCTGCGGGGCTGGTGGTTGCAGTACGATCCAATTTCCACAATTTCCAGTGCCGGGAGCGCTTTGCTTGCCAGGCTTTCGGCAGGGCTCTTTGGCAAAGGGGTTGCATCCCATGTGTCCCCCTCCCTTCCCTCCCACCAGCCCGGTGTGGGGCACAGTGGGATGCTGCAGCATCATTGCTGATTTATATCTCCTAATAGGCTTTTTTTTTTGTAAAAAAGAGTGATTTCAGTCTACTTTTAAGAAAACCGGGAGCGTGCCAATGGAGGTCTGCCGCATCGTGGCGTTCCCGCTGCTCCCTGGAATGGGAACGATGGGGACATTTGCATGCAGTTAATATGTGCATAACGCAGCTGCATTGCACGTGCATGGGATCCATCCCTGACTCTTCCCCAGATCCTGGATGTAGATAAATTTTTCTAAACATGAAAGGCTTCCCATAAAGATGTCTTTAAAATGATCAGAAGGAGAAGAAAAGGCTTCCTGCAAGCAGATCTGTAGGCAAAATGCTTCTTTCTAATATCACGCCGTTTTATCAACACATATATTCAAAAATTTATAACTCTGCTTATAGTAAATATGCAACAGAATATCTTTTACACAACTGAGTTTTAAACGCTGTTAAAATCAGGACTAAATCAACTAATAACTAAAGTTACTAATACCATGTCAGTAATGTACTCGGCAATTAGAGRTATTCAAAATACTTCTAAGGCACAGGAAAAAAAATGCAGTCGAGGAGCCCGGCCAGCYGCAGACTGACTCAGCATGCTCTGATTTTCAGTATGGCTTTATTCAAAGAGCTTGTGCTTCGTCGCGAAAGAGTCAAAGATTTGTGAGGCAGAGGCATAACTCGGTGTGACATCCCGCTCRGGCAGTTGTGCATAGCAATGATGCTAATATAAATTTGTTTTTATGGACTAAACTTTTAATAATGATGCAGAAATAAGGGGAAATATAAAATTGGAACCTGGAGAGCCCTCGATTCTCAATTACCTCAACTGTGCATTTCAGCAGAGGAATATGGCCAGGAATATGCCAGCATTGATGCTATTCTCCTCTAAAACCAGCCTATGAAGTGTTTAGGGTTTGAAGGCTTTAAAAATCATTATAAATTAAGTTATTTGGCAGAATGGGAGTTCACTCCAAAGAAGGGGACAGGCAAACGATGGAAAGCAGTGACTAGAGAAAGCTGCCAGATCTTCCCTTTGCAAAACTGTCACTAAAAATTCCTTTCTAGRCCAGCAATAAAGTTTTGACAATTGAAAATCAGGAATAAATGCTGCTTGGAGTCGCTTTGGAAAGAGGAAAATTCTCATTATCCATCGTGGTCTCTTCTCCGTTTCCCAACTGAAGATGTCTTTTCTGTTGCAGGCATCGCTCAACAAGCTGATGGAGACCCTTGGCCAAGCAGAACCTTATTTTGTCAAGTGCATTCGATCCAATGCCGAAAAGGTAAATCCCATCCCGTGAAAGCGGCGCTGCTAAAAATCATCTTGGAAGTATTTTGGAAATTTTTACAAGAGGGTTTAAAAAGAAAAGAAAGCCCCAAATCAAGTTGGGTTTAGAAGATATTTGTATATAGGCAATGGGAAGCATGTTATCACTTGAGTGTTGCTCTTGATAAACTGCAYTGGCTTTTCTTGTAATTGTAGAAACATGTATATGAAAAATATATGGGTTTAATTTATATGAAAAATATATTGGTTTTAATAAATGAATTTGACTCCTTTCAAGCTCCTGCCACCCGTAATAGAGGTTTACAGAGCCATGAATTCACTTGTGCTGTTACTGAGCCCTAACGCTTCTTTAAAATAAAGTTTCTGTAGGTAAAAGCAGATACTTTTAGAATAAGCCACATTATTCAAACTGACTCAGTGATGCATCATATTTTTTGAATTTGGCTTTAAGGATTGGTTTGTCTCATGGACTAAGGACTCTCAGTTTAAAATGAAGGCTGCAGTAATGATGCTTTCTTGTGGAAAATTTGGAGTTTTACCCAGACATTTAAAGATGAAACTTTATGCCTAGGAGATTATTTAGTTGCTCACAATCTTACCCATTAGCTGTGCCCTTGGGGGGGTCTTATTCAGTTTGGGGGCTCCAAAACACCTTCTTTATAGCTTTATATATCTAGTTAGCTGTTTGAAAGTCTCCATCTGATGGTTGCTTGGAAGCAAACAGGATTCAACCCTGGTGGGATTAGTACGGTTCCTGGGGACCCGCGTTCCCTCCCTCCCCTAGCATCGTTGCCAATGTGCGTGTCATGCAGATGTGCTACATCTGCTGAATCCGTTTACCCATCCATGCGCTTAAAAGCTTCAGTTAAAGGAAATATTTGCTCATYGTTGGCCTGTTTTTCCCCTTCCAGCTGCCCCTGCGGTTCAACGACAGCCTGGTGCTCAGGCAGCTGCGGTACACGGGGATGCTGGAAACTGTTCGCATTCGCCAGTCGGGATACAGCTGCAAATACTCCTTCCAGGTTGGGGAGAACGTTTTCAGTCTTTCCTCACTTTTAGCATCATTATCAGAGTTGTCTGAATGTTGCTAGCTCGTTTTTTTAACAAGGTAATGAATTTATAGCTCATGCAAGGCAGTGGATATAATGAGCTGATGTCTGGCACGGAGTGGTCCTCTGCTGTGCTGCTGATTTCTAGCTGGTCTAGACCTAGGTGAAGGCTACGAGCCCCTCTGCAGACAATGTCATGGTTTTTGAACAAAAGCAGTATTTTTTGGTAATGTGGACTTCCTTGTTGCAAAAAAAGGTATCCAATCTGCACGCGCTCTTCTGCGCGTGTTTTGAAATCACCTGGGAATGGCATTCGCCCTGTTGTGTCGGTGCTGGATGCATCCCATTGGGAGGGTGGCATCCTCTAAACCGTTCAGGAGTTATCCAGCTTTTCCTGTTTTCTTCTTTGCCGTGTGTTTGCCAGGTTTTGCGCACATGTCAGTCCTTTCATGCTTTGCTGGTGCCGATTTGTTTCCTGCTGGCAGCTGCTTTGGGCCAGATGTAATGTCCTGCGCAGCAGCTGTTYAGAAAAGGAAAACTGCTCAATTTATTTTGCCGTGAGCATGGATCCCAACCTTACTTGGTAGGCTCTCTCCTCTCGTACCTCCTCTGCTCTTTGAGTCCTCACAGCAGTAACCGATGGAGCATCTCAGAGATGCTTTGCAGATGCTGCTAACCCCCTTCGATAGCGGCCCTTGCTGAGGGTTTGGAGCATTTTTTCTCAAGATGACCCCGTGGGTTCTGCAGAACCTCTCCTCCTACACTGAAAGACATTTGAACGTTGCTGGGTCCCCGCTTTGATGTGTTTCCTGTCAAACCACAAATGGTGGATAAAACTTGGTGTTCCCAGTCCATAAAATGCTATCTCCTTCTGCTCACTCGATAGATCCCGTTTCWTGTGGTCAGTGGAGCAAATCCGTTATTTATTGAAGAAAGGGACACAGCAGGACCCATCTAACAAAATCTTGGTGTTTCTTTTTTCCTTCTCAGGATTTTGTCAACCATTTCCATGTCCTTCTGCCGCAAGGAATCAGCCCGTCTAAGCAAAATATCAATGATTTCTTCCGGAAAATAAAACTCGATCCAGACAATTACCAAGTTGGAAGAACAATGGTAAATGTTTATCCTCAGCTCAGACTTACGTTTAAGATACAGATATAACATTTGCCTGCATTTCTGTAATGGTAAATTAACATCTTTATATATGTTTTTAATTAATGAAACTATTTTTCTTCTGTTTGCCAGAAGCCAATGGCTTAAAGGAAACTTTGAATATTGTTAACAGAAAATAGTAAGGCACATTGTTGTTTTGTGTTAACCAAGTCACAGGTCTGGTTGTAACGAGGCAGGCTTCAAAAAACTATGTCTGTGTGTAGACACAGCTTGATACAATAGCTACGATTTTGCCTCTCCTGAAGGGAAAGCAGAGGCTCTGTAATTCAGAGCTTGGGCAGTCRCAGGCTGTAGATGAAACTGCAGAAACCTGTTAGAGGTGGCTTAACCGCTGGTGAACTTTCTTCTGGGCATCCAGGAGACAGAAACTGGGAGGTTTAAATCATTTGTCTTGTGGTGGCGGGAGCTTTCCATGCTAGTGTTTTTKGGGGTTTTTTTGGGCAGGTTTTCGTGAAGGAGCGGGAGCGGCAGCTTCTACAGGACCTGCTCCATCAGGAGGTGCTGCGCCGGATCACGCTGCTGCAGCGCTGGTTCCGCAGCATGCTCTGCAGGAGGCAGTTCCTGAGCTTAAGGCAAGCTGCAGTGATCATACAGGTAGGTGATGGTGTCTGATTTCGTTGCAAATTACAATCCAYGAATTGTACAGATGCAGCTGATGGGTAAAATCAGGTCCCCTCTCCGAGGAAGGAGCTTACAATCAGGCTTTGAMTCCTAGTGCCATAAGTTGGGAATGGGGGAGACAGAGCTGGAAAGGTTGCATGAAGGCAGGTGCTCTCCCACCCCCATGCAAGATCCATTACAAGGAACTGCCTGCTGTGTTTGCAGAGATCTTGGCGTAGTTACCAGAGCCGAAAGCAAGGCAAACCATCCCTGGACCCTCTCATCCTCGGCAAAGCCGCCACTGTTCTCCAGACCCACTGGCGTGGCTTTGTGGAGAGGCGGAGGTACCTGCAGATGCAGTTTGCAGCCCACCTCATCCAGAGCTGCTGGCGGGAGTACACCAAGCGGCGGCACGACGCAGCCACCAGCATCCAGGCAGCCTGGCGAGGACACCGCGCAAAGCAGTCCTACACAGCCAGCAGAAGCAAAGTCGTCTGCTTGCAAGCGGTGTGCAGAGGATATTTAGCACGACAAAGGTAACACCGTTGGCCTCGGTTGAAAAAGAAAGTGTTAAGGGATGTGGTTGATGTGAATTCTGGCACTGCTGGACTACGGTGACTTACAGAAGATGGTCCCGTCGTAGGATCCCTGACCCTGTCCCAGCCTTCCCTGATCCTTTGCTTGTCCACGCTTTCTAACAAAGGAGTTTGTTTAGCTGCAGGTTCTACTCTTAGAATAAGCAGAGCCTATTTCAGGTTGGAGCATGTAGGCAGTGGAAAGCCGAGGCCATAAATACTCATGAGTTGKTTTTTTTTTCCCCTTGGCAGCAGCACCAGTTTAAGTAGCCTATTTTTAACTCAGATTGCCTCACCGATCTGGTTGCTGTGCTGTCTCACAGGAACAGGAGATACTGGAGCCAGCTGCTGCAAAGGGCAGAGGGTTTCCAGCCGTGCTGTGGCTGGCTGGCCACGGGGCAGGTCTTGGTTCGCTCTCCAGAGGCGCTGCCTGCAAGGTGTGGAGCACCCTGACATAGGGTGGAAGATTTGGGAGCTGCAAAGAGAACTTGGCGTGGTGTGTGAGTCCCTGCTAGCTGTACCAGAGGCAGCCCAGGCAGGATGGGGAAGATGGAGAAGCCAAGGGGGTACAATGGGTTAAGCCCTTCTGGCTCCACCAGCTTGCAAACGAGCTAGACCAGGGATGGAGGCTGGAGCTGCTGCCATCAGCGCGAGAGGAGCTTTCAGGTGCCTTGGGACAATCCTTGAGTACGAGAGGTGGCATAAGAGGAGAAGATTGAAAACCGCATCGTCTTGCACCGGATGTGCAAGGAGGGTTGCTTGAGATGGTGATGGTGGTGAGGTGATGATGGTGGTGGTGATGAGACACCACCGGTGCAGTGCCTTGAAGGGACATGAGTGGGCATGGGAGTACGATATACTGTGTTTCTGCTTTCTTGCAGGTTTAGAGCTTTGAAAGAGCAGCAATTAAAAGAGATACAGCTGGAGAATGGCCTGTCAGTTAGAGAAGAGGATGGACTGGAGGCAGATCATGCTTTGGAAATTAAGGGCTCCGACCCATCTAAGTGGGAGGACAGCTCATTTGAAGAGCGAGTGAGAGCTATAGAGGAACATATATCGCTGATGGAGAATAATCGGGTGAATCACGTAGACCTACTGGATACTTCTGCGAATTTATTATACAAAAGGCACGAGAGGGCAAGCAGTCAGAGCGGGATGGACACCGAAGAGGAGGTCGTTGTTAGAGAGAGACCCAAGTCGCTGGAGGATCTCAACCAGAAAAAAGTGGTTCGTGCAAAAAGAGAAAGCCGGAGGATGCGTGAACTGGAACAGGCAAAATTTAGCTTGGAGCTGCTTAAGGTCCGGTCCACTGGCGGGCTATCACCTTCAGAAGAGCGGCGGTGGTCCACCGAGTTTGTATCTGAGGCTCTTCATTCCCCTCAGGGAACCCCGGAGAGCGAAAGCTCTCAAGGGAGCTTCGAGATGTTAAGCTGTGAAGATACCCCAAGTAATAAATGCATTTCCTTAGTTTTAGACGAGCAAGATGCGCAGTCGTTTTCCACTGACTCTTTGCCTAGCAGCCCCCAGGCTCATCTGCAGGAGATGTCTTTCTGTGCGGCAGATGTGAACAGCAACTTACCCGGTTGCAGAAGGATGCCTTCAGACTTGGAGCTGCCTGATAACCTCACCACGAAGGAGCGTGTGGTCTGCGACCCCCAGAATGTTATATACAAGGCTCATCTGAGAGAAACCTTCCTTTCCAGCAACCTACCTACTTTCTATGTTCCACCACAAGACAACGTGAAGGTGAAGCTGGTGGAGAATAACCTGAGGAACAAAGCAATAGAAGGAGAGGAGAGGACAGTTACATTCTCTGAGGTCAGGAAGGACTCTGAGCCAGACCAGGGAGGGGAGGAAGAGAAGTCCTCCACCAAGAGAGAGGAACGTGGGACAGCGACTGCAACACAGGCCCATTCTCCAGATTCTGTCATCAAGAGACTTGAAAAGCTCAATGTGGAGAAGGAGGAACGGCAAAAGCAGCTTCAACTGCAAAATGAGAGGGAGATGATGGAGCAGATCCGTCAGCAGAAGGAAATTCTGGAGAGACAACGCAAAGCCTTTGAGCAGCAAGGGAGGGTGGAGACTTTGCAGAGCAGAATGAAGGACCCCTCCCCCAAACCAACCAAAAAAGCAGACACCCGGCCTCAGTCAGTCCTCATCCTGCACCCCCAGAGCAGAGGGGAGCACGGCCCCACCACAGGTGTGACTCCAACCTCATCGGTGGACATTAAAGGTCTCACCGTTGGGACCAGGGGAAGCTCTCCAGCCCACAGTGCTCCCAAAGACAGACCCGTCAGCATGTTTGTGGAGCGAAGAGAAGGTCCATTGGGATCAGCGCTGGAACCCCGATGCCATTCCAGACCAGCTCTGGATCCCAGGGACCTCCCAGGCAGCCACTTCTCGAGGATGGAGCGCCTCCGGCAGCCCCGAATGCCCAACCAGGCCACCGAGGAGACCAGGGCAAGCACTATGTTCTTCACACCAAAAGACAATCCCTTCGGCCTCCAGTGAGTAAAAAGATGATGTGCTTTCTCCGTAGGCTTTCTCTGTAGGCTTTTTGTTCTGCTAGAGACCATTTTATACAAATGGTCCAGAACATTGTTTCTGGAGTCTGTACAAAACACCTAGCAAAACAAAGATGGGTTTCTTGATCTTCTGGCAATGAGGAAAAGGAAAAAGAACTGGAAATATGATTTCTCGGTATATTATGTGATGGGCCTTATGTAAGCCAGGGGAGATAATCATAGACATTAGCAGGTGAAGTGAATTAATGGAGAGTCGACACTGTTTTCATTTACTCTAGATGAACGGTGATAGGAGTTTATTTCTCAAGGTAAAAGATGAAGAGAAAATTCTTGGGGTTTTTTAGGTGATCAAGTAGAAATGAGTAGATAATGCAGAAGATTTCAGGATTTTTCATGCTTATTGTAGAATTAACACAGCCAGCAAAGCCATTCGGACAATCTTACCATTGCAGGTTAAAAAACAGCAACTGTCCAGAGGGAGTTTGGGATATGAACGCACTTTTGGCAGTGTATCGCTTACATATATAATTACACGTGTAACGGGYTTAGCAGTTGTTCAGCTCCGTTGCGTTGCTCAGATGATGGGCTGCTCCAGCACAGGGTCTAGAGACCGCAGCAAGATCTTGGGACAACATTTGCTCCCCCTCTATCATGTTGCTTAAGCTGCCTTGCCTAATTTTGGAGAGGTTTTGGCCATTTAGCTCAAAAAGGACATAAACCCCGCCCAAATCCTGCTACACCCTTTCCAAGGGAAAAGCTACCAATGAATGTTTGCTGTTGATAACTTCAGGTACCTCCAAACCAGTCTTGTGGTTTATGTGCCGTTGCAATGGGAAGAGATTCCCATTTAATTTGTGCAGATTCTTTAACTAAGTCCAGACACACATGATGGGGAAAAGGAGCAGTCAATAAAAAAATAGCCCTTTGCCCCTGATAGAGCCAGCAGCATCCCTCGCGCATGGGCATGGTGAGGGTTTTATTCAGAAGTGGTGGTGGAAAGAGTGAGCTGAGCAAAAAGCAACTTTAAGTGGGCGTATTTTTTAATGCTGTGTTAGATGCAAAGCGAGGATGCTCTCCTTCCGAACCAGTTCGTATGAAAATCTGCAGGAGGTCCTGGAGAATTGGTCTGGAAGCAGGTATTTGAGAATAGTCTTCCCCCMAAAAAATTTCTTTCCATTTCTTTTCCTGGTTCATGCACGGAACAACCAACAGGAAAAATAAATATTAAAAATTCCTGTATTTTACTTTTTATTCTGCAACAGAACAATCACATTTGAGAATCCAGAAGTGAAAAGGTACCATCCGTAACCACCGTGATGGCTAGAGTTGGCAGGCAGAACTTCACATCTTCTTGGTGTTAACTCAAATCCTGAAGAATTCAAAGGGATTCCAAAACCCCGTGACCTCAAACTTACAATTTGGTGTTGATTGCTTGGGCTGTGCACTTGTACACTCCTGTGAGCCGGGCTGGCGCGGTGGGAAGGCTTTTAGAGGAGGATGAAACATCTCTGTTCTGTTGTGTTTCAGCAGGGAAGCAAGTCATCAATGCCATTCCAAGGGTGAACTAGCTAGGAAGCCATTTAAGATGCCAGGGTCTGGCAGAGGAGAGGTAAGTTGTGGCTTGCTTTTTTTCTCTTTTACTTGAATGGGGCGGGGGAGGGGAGGGGAAACTTATTCTGCCAGTTTTCCCTCAAAAGCTTCAAAGAAATAAACTATAAAGCACAAGGGCTGCTAGACATAGGGAAGGGGGATATCACGGTATGGCAACCTTCACACCTTCTCTTAAAAATAAAAAGCCCCCGTAACATTAATTTGTAGCAGCTCTGGATAAAAAGGATCTCACGGTCTTGATGGCAAACACTGTCCAACGCAGTCTTGTCTTGGTTTGGTTTAACGTACGTTTGAGTAACATCCATGATTGTCTATTTCACCGTGCTGTCTTGGGTTTTGTTTTTTCCTGGTCCTTTTTTTTTTGCACTAGGTATAATATTGTGTCCCCTCCATGGRGTGCAGTGTCACTCAGAGATGTCTTAAGGCCATACTTGAGCTACGCTATGATGCCAAACATCGGTAGAATCTCCTTTTTGTTTTAAAAACCTTTATTTTTTTTGTTGTTGTTTTATCATTTGGTCAAGCAGGTTCCCAGACCGACTCATAAAAAGAAAGCCCGCATGGCGCGGACGCGCTCCGATTTCTTGACTAGAGGTACTTTTGCTGATGGGGAGGGGGATACGGAGGAAGATGATTACGATGGCAATTTTGARTTCCTTCTCTCCTCTGACCAACCTCCTCATCCCGAGGCGGTGCCTGCAGCCCGGCTGGGGCAGGCCTGTTACAGTGACTCCGAAATGGTAATTTTTTCCAACGTGGTGGGGGAAATGAAAAAAGGGAGCAAGCGGAGCTGCGGGAGCCTTTCTTTGCTAACCTTAGCTGCACTGATCCCTCSACCGCTTCTTCTCCCACTTCCAAGGATGCTGTAAATGGGTAAACTCAGCGAACACAGCAGAAACAGATGCGAAATGGGGAAATCATTTGTTTTTCTTGGCCATGGGGATATTTTCTGGCTTGATTCGATATCAGCTACAGTTTCCATAGCTTTACTGTAGCATTGCAACTTGTATTGCACAGCTACCTATTTTTTTTTTGTTTTTTTAACCTCAATAGCAAAGTYCCCCTAGGATTCTTTGGCTCTAAAAATTATCTACACAAATCCATAGAAGCGATCAAAGCAAACATTGTCCAAAAAGCAACAGACAACAAAGAAAATTATATAAATCTTGCACCTCCTATTACTTTTGATTTTGTATCCTTAGCCACAGTATCCGATGATGATTCAGTCCTCAATTATCAGAGCAATGCTGGCAGACGGTGTCTTAGAGAAAGCAAAAACATGTAAATTAGGCAATAAAAATACAGTGACAGTGAAATAGTGGGTTTTAAAGAAAAAAATAACAACCTTAGCGGCTTTTTCAAGCACAGAAACTGGTGTCCCTTGGCAGGTCCACGGGCTGCAGCTCTATGCTACGTGAGCCCGTGCTGCAAAGCACTTGCATCTCAGGCTTAATCCCCCATCTGGATAAGCTGCTTTCGGAAAATCACAAACCGAGAGGTTGCAGGAGTGGAAGAGGCSAATGGCTTCCAACCCACTCACATTTTTTTCTTTAGCTGGTGGAGATGTTCCCGTAGAGGAGTGGATAAACACCAGGAATCGCCTCCTGCCATAAGAGCTCAGGTGGAGCAGTGCATAGAGCTGCCTTGCTCCCCTGCTCCAGCTACGGTGCTGGATGTGAAGCCGAGTATAAAACCGAACAAAAGCATGAAAACCAAAGTCAATGATTTATTTTGTGCTACGGCATTGCTGTGGGTCCAGCAAACATGTTGTGTGATCCTAAAATCTGCTTTTCCAAGAAAGGCAGATGGCCAAGGAGGGCTTTTCCTGACTTTTCTGTTAGCAGCTTTTATTATAAAGGATAGCTGTTTCCCAGGATAATTTCCTCATGGGAAGGGGGCAGAGATCTACAAATTCCATGAATTTTTAAGGTTGCTCTTGATAAATTTCCAGGGGTTTTGAGCCAGGAATACTCAAAACCTGATTGAAAGATGCAGCTCTGAACTGAGCTCACTTGGCTGCATCTTAGCGCATCACCCTGCTTGTAGGTCAGGAAAGAGAGAATTTTATGTAGTAAAATGTAGTATTTTACATAGCCTGGTGAAAGCCCTGGGCGAGGGGCCGCACCGTACCCAGAGTGCCGTGCTGTGTTCCTGGAGGCTACCCTCTTACAAAGTGTTAGGGTTGTTTTAGCCGTAGAAATCTTTCCTGCTGGGGTGCGAAAGGCGCTTGGCAAGCTCCATCCTTGGGAAGGGACCTGGCTCATCACATTCTTTAGAAATGCTCCTTGGGACTCTGCTCACCTGGTTTAACAGCTCTCACCGCATGCGAGTAGTAGTAGGTGCCAACTGTCTCTCATCTCTTCTGTATCCCTCCTTTCCGCTGCTCTCCATCACTAGCTCTAACTGGTGGTCGGCACTTTCACCCCTTGTGCGGTTGAGTTCTGCTTTCTAGCAAACGCTACCCATGAAGTCGTGTGCTCAGCGATACCCTGCATCTGTGTGTCCTGACAACRTGTACAGTGTTTCCATCTGTATTCTGTATTGCAGGTTTGGGACCAGCCCTTGGGCTTTTGGCTTCTCTGGGTCAGGATTGCCACAAGTAGCAAAATTTAGGGACTGCTTATTCATATTTAATAGCAGAGCCCGGTTGGGTGCTGCAAACAAAGCAGCCTATGATAGAGCAATACTGGTGCGTGTTGGTTTGGGTACAAGCTCAAGTAGATGGATGCCTATGTAGGCATATTTGTTGTGTCTTGTGATGCTCACATGAAGACAAGTCAGGCAGCTGCCATGTGCGGGCTGGTTTCTGTGCTAGTGAATAGCTTATTCATACAGTTGCAGTCCCCAGCTACGACTCTCAAAGAAAACCTCTTTTAATGTGCTGCTCAGTGGCCAAGGGCTGCTGGATAGACGAAAGAGAGATCACATGTGAGCTTGTGAAGTTGAGCATGTGATGGCTCACCAGCTGCAGTGGCATGAACCTGCCTGTTATGCCTCTTGGTTTCTTGACCRTCAAGTCAATGATTGTGTATCACCAGCTGGTAAGTAGAGGTCCACCAGAAACCCATGCTCCTGGCCTAAGTCTGGGGTATCCCAGAGMAGCAAAGACCAAGAGCATCTTCAGCCAGAGCTGAAACACAAGGTGCACCAATATATAAGGTGGCTGCTGAAGGTACACTTGACTCCAGAGAACCTTTAAGGCTAAAGGGCTTCCTGACAAGACCAAGCCTTCAAAGGTTGCTTGAGCTTTTTGGCTAGTGATTAGCTGAGGATTAACCTGCCTTGCATTGAGACAGGTGGGAGGAATAGCTCCTGGCTGTGGTCAACATATATGAATACCTCTTCTGTTTTGCACCTAAGCCTGGAGAGCTTTCCTGCAATGGATAAATAGAAAGCCTTGGTTAGAGAAACCACACCAGAAGTACTTCTGAATACATTCTCCTTCGGCAGAGGCTCTTAGAGAAAGGGTCTTGGATAATGAAGCAGYGATTTAGCTCCAACCTCTGTACTAAAGCCATGAATTGACAAACATCAGTCCAAGTATCTGTCACCAGCTGATCCCAAGCAAGCCTGAAGAGCCAGCAATGAAAGAAGTCTCTTGTCCTAAGCCATTCAGAGGGAGCATTGCACTTCAGRAAGCTCTTCAATGCAGCACGTAGCACTGCTGCCTGCTGGGACAAGTCATCTCGCTTGGCCACAGTTATCTCTTCCTAGTGCCRGCAGGTGAAATACAGGTTGCTCTTTCAGAGGAAAAATATTTGGTCCCCTCTTCATCCAGGGGACAACTCCAGACCCCYTGGCTAGTGCCGTTTGCCCGCACATGGTGCTTTGTGGAGTTCCCTGGCCAGGGATTTTCTGGTGCAGAGGCTTGTCTTGGCATCTGAGAAGGTTTCCCACCCAGACGAGGACCTTGCCCACCACAGCTTCTTGGAGGAGTCCCTCAAACAGAAGGATCTTGCACCAAAAATGCCTTTTAGTCATTACTTTCAAAAGCTGGACAGGTTGCTGTGATAGCAGAGGAAATGCTGAACGATAGTAGGTCAGGAGCAGAGGGCAGAGCAGAGAGCAGTGGTGGTATTAATGGTAGAAAATCCTTCCAKTTTTGTCTAAAAAGTGCATTACGGATGTTTTTGTCTCGAAAGTCTTCTGCATGAGCCAGGGGTTTCACTTGCTTTACTCCTCCAAAATCTGTACTCCAGGTCTGCTTGTGGAGTAGATATGATACATATTTAAAAAAGAAAGTGTCTGTGGTGTCCTATAGAGCAACCTCTGCACTGCCCYGGCGATCCCCTTAACCTGCCTGCCACGGTCAGCCCATACCAATGTGCTTTAAATGGCTTTGAAATAGAAAAAAGGGAGTAAATGCCCCCACAAATACTTTTTTAAAAAAAAAAAAAAAAAACACACTGAAAGTGATTAAAAGGTTGAAATTGCTCAATAACAAAACTATATCATTGGAGCAAATGTTTTAATAGGTCATTTTTAAAAGCAAGTAGTAAGTTTGGGCTGGATGGAAATCACTTTTATGGGTTTTGAGGGTTATTTTCCCAGTATCCATCCACAGTTTATGTATGATCATCACCTAAATGTAAGAGCGACAGGAACAAGAAACTCTTTGATGGTTTAGGCAGTTTCTTTCCCAGTGGCAATTTTGCTTTATGTGCTGCCATCTCGTGGCTGGTAGGAAGGTTAGTCTAGGGGTGAAAAAAAAGACAAAGAGGGTAAATATGGTAAATGTGACTCCCCTTCAGCCCATATTTTATATAATTTTATTTAAAATGTTTTTAATAGAAGAAAAGGAAATGCTTAAAAACACAATGCGTTCAGTTGAGACATTTAGGTGATGCGAAAGCTACAGGAGATACTTGACCATCATCTTCCGAATCCTTAGATACAACCTGATTCCCTGCTTTCCTCATGTCGAAAGTGTCTCCTCCATGAGTCAAACTCCGAAATCACAGATGCAATTGGAAWAACGGAACAAAAATTGCTATTTTTTTTTAAATACGGCAAGACTATTTCTGGGCTATTTCATGGAATCCTGTTAGGCTGAATTATTGCAAATTCATTTCACCCTTAAAAGTGATCCCAGGACATTTTAAGTGGTTTCAAAAGTGGAGATCCTTTGTATTGAAACTGCAAAATCTCTTATTTCTAAAGGCTTAATTTTAATGTGTCCTTGGCACAAAGACTTTGGACTTCTTTTCTGCAAAGTCCTCAACGAAAACTGGAGGAGGAGGCTCTGCTGGGACATATCCATGTGGTCAAGGGTTCCTTTGGTGCTAGGAACACCACAAATCACTTTGTTGTGGTTAACGATCATGGCTAAYGTGGCTGTTCTGGGATGGAGAATTGGGCTGCCCAGACCAAGGTGGTGGAGCAGCTGTGCAGGCTGAATGATGAGGACCCGTGGYTTGGTGCACACTGATGTTCATCATTGGTTGCTCAAGGAGAAAGAARGTTGGACCTCAATGTAGAGTTGGAGCAAGAGAAATGCTTTAGGAGTTGTTAAAATATTTCTTTAATTGTAGCTAGCTCAACAGGACTGCAGGTTTTCACCTGTAGGCAGATAGAAATGAAGACATAACAGATGAMATACCTAATTTTTGCTAGGAATAAAATAATCAGCTGGCATCCCAAGAGCTGTCTCATTTTTAAATGTTTCGTGCTTGGAATTGTTACAGACAGTGCAGCGATTCACCTCTGGGGAAGGCCAAACAAAACTGCACAAAACCATGTCTCAGGGGGAGATCGGGAAGCTGGCGGCTGCCCAGAAGAGCCTAGCTCCGGATGGGAGGTAGGAAATGCAGCTGGAGATGGGAGTTGAGTCCCTTCCGTGTCCTTCTTGGTTTCCATCACCTTGCTGAACCACCCCGGCTCCTTTGGAGCTCCACCAGCCAAAACCAGCACGCGAGTTACTCRTCCCATCTTTCCTATGTGGCTGTGGACATGCCCAATTAGAAGAGGCGTCCTGCTCATATCACGATAAAGTTTTGACGCCGTGTGCCAGATGTCCCATCCCAAACCACCCAATTGCATGCATGAAACTTGAGTTTCTTGCCTTTCCTCAGAACGTGTAGCCTGGTTTCCCTGTTAGAAGTTGTGTGGATTTAACTCCTCCTCAAACACCATGAAGGTCTGGGATATTTGGGGTAGTTTTGGACAGAAGGACATTTTCCTAGTTAAGGCAGTTCCTCTTTCCACAAATTATTTCCAGGCCTCAGCGAGCCAAGATGAGGTTCTGGGTGAAGGGAAAGCAGGGGGAGAAAAAGACCCCACGGGAGAAGCTTGCTACCCAGTCTGAGCTGCTGGAGCTGTACGCAGAGCAAGAAGCCCCCGGCAGGGAGGTGATTTCTGGCTTGCAGCTTGGCGAAGGTAAGTGCTAGGGTAGCATGCTGCCGGTGCTGTCAGGAGCAGAGAAATTGCATTCGCTGTCATGGCAGAGGGAAAAGCTAGTTTAAATCTGGCTTTACGCTACAACCAAGCGTAGCCTTGGGGCTTGGGTAAAGATATAGAACCGAGGAAGGCTGGCTTATCTATAGGGTCAGGGTATCTGTAAATGGCAGTATCATATATGATGGTGTGGTCTAGCTAAGGCTGCTGTGGGAAAATGGGTTGGGAAGCTGCACAAATTGAATGTCTATGCTGGTTCATGTCCCTTGAATTCATGGACGGCGTCAACCCAAAGTAATGGCAAGTAGGTTAGAGGATGGCATCCAAAACGGGTCTCGAGGAATTCCATGTTGCTAATCCTCTCGGCAGCTGTCTGGACATGGACAGATGTTTCCCCTCTTGAYGGAGGAAATAACCAAAGGAGAAATGACATTTACTCTTCCTATGAGTACCACACAGTGCTTTTCTCCTCCACAGGTTTATTCCAATGCCCATCTCCCTATTTTAGTGGCAGGTGTCACCCTGCTGCGTTGCAGCTCTGGGAGATTACGCTTGACGCTTTTTACTTGTTGAAGGTTGATCAAGAGCCATAGATTTTTACTCCTACCCAAGAAATAACCCTGCTTCTCTTCCAGGCCATAGGTGGACCTTGGGAAATAGCATTTGTTAACTAATCTGCTCTTCAGTCTCTTTCTCCCTTTTTACTTATCGCCCGTAGAGTTGGGTCCTCACCACCTGACCCCTCCACGGAGTCCCGAGCTGTCTGGTATCTACCGTCGGGAGTTTAAGGAGAACAAAGAGCCCTCTCCCAAAGTGAAACGCAAGCGCAGCGTCAAGATCAGCAACGTGGCTCTGGAGCCCGTGCAGTGGCAGAATGACTCGCTGCAGATCATAACCAGCGCTAGCGACTTGAAGAGCATGGATGAGTTTCTCCTGAAAAAGGTAACTCCTGTCCTCACTGCTCCAGATAAATCATCAGAGAGCTCGAAGAGCAGACGGAGGCAACAAAGCCAAAATTTTCCTGGGGGCAGCAGTAGTAATACTAATAATTCATCTAAGGGTGCACAGCACGCACCAGGGCAGGCTTGGGAGAAAAGATGGGCACACTGTGCATGCACCATGCGGTCGTTCTGCACAGGCACAGTGCTTCCATTGCTTTGAGTTGCCCCTGGTAGCATCAGAAATGGGTGACCCAGGAGGGCAGGAGTTGAAGGCTGTGGGGAAGTGCTTGTGTTTCTAGTTTGCATGCAGGTGAAACCACCTTGTAATCATTATTAACATCCTCTGCCAGTGGTGGAGCAGCTGCTCGTTAGTGCTGCTTCATCTCATGCAGTGCTCTGCCGCAGCAAAAGTGGCATGGGTGCATAAACCCCTTTGGTTTCCCAGATGAATGAACTGGATAACGAGGACAGCAAGAAGGACACGCTGGTGGATGTCGTGTTCAAGAAAGCGCTGAAGGAATTCCGACAAAACATCTTCAGCTTTTACTCCTCAGCGTTGGCTGTAAGTGACCGGATGATGGGTGAGAACTTCCACCTCCAGGAGAAACGAGATGCTCTGGGTCCTCCTGGTGGTGGAGACATTGCTGAGCCTTCCGTTCCTGGTCTGCTCATCCCAAAGAATGGATGCTCTTCCTTTGTATTCAGTCCCATGAGCTGTAAATTTGGATTAAACTCTTCCTTCTTGGGTGGAGATTTCTGGTCTCCTCATTAGAGCTTGCTCCCAGTCAAATGGGAGATGACAGTAAATCAATAAACTCCGATTTGCCACCCAAAGTGCCTGGAAACCTTTGAGTTAAATTTGTGAGTGGTGAACGTCTGAGCAATGTGGAGCTCTGATCTTCTGCTACTTCTGAATCTGAGCAATGATTGCTATGGCTTAGTGATCACAGTGATCAAAAAAAGCTATTTTATTGCCCAGATTGCACAAAAAATTCCCTCTAAGACTTGAGCTGGCATTTAACGTCCTCCTGCTCCTGAGAAGCCAACCTGCCAAAGGTCATGAAACAACTCACTATTAGATGATCCTTTTTTCTTTCTTTTAATCGTACTTGGACTTTCCCTGAGCGTTTGGAAGCCGGTCAGGCTGAAATAATTGTCTGGAGCCAAATAGGCTATCTGGGGTGTATAAAAATCCCTTTTCTTTTTGCTTCTGTTTCCTTAAAAGATGGATGATGGGAAAAGCATCCGCTATAAGGACCTGTACGCCTTATTCGAGCAGATTCTGGAGAAGACCATGAGGCTTGAGCAGAGGGACTGGAGTGAGTCTCCAGTTAAAGTGTGGGTCAATACCTTCAAAGTCTTCCTGGATGAATATATGATAGAGTACAAACCCCTGGACTACACCGCAGTGAAGGTAGTTGGCACTTTTCTTAAGCCCCTTAAAGATTTGGGAACTGTCTTTCTGCGGGGTCATGCTTTCTGTAGACACCTGGGAACCTCTGTTGTCTCCTCCTCTGCTTTAAGCTGAGGTGGACAACATAAGCTGGCACGCAAGGCATGATTTGTTGGTTGTGTCTCACTGGGCTCAGCAAACCCCAGTTCACATCTGGGCTGAGCTGGGCCTTGGCCAATGCCAACGTGTAGATATTGTCTCCATGGCAAAGCTGCAACCATCTATGGATGGTTGGAAAGGCAGCCCCTGGTGCTTCCTTCTTAATTTTGGGGTTTTTTTTCAATCTGTGTGGGAAAGTGAAAGAAATAGATGCTTTCCTCGTCTCTTGACCTCTTCCCAGGTGACCACATACTTGACCATCGGTTGCATTGCAGGAGAAGGGAACACGGGCAGTGGCTGTCCTCAGGGGTTTTAAAGCAGTCAGACCTTGCAGTGTGCCTTTCACAAACCTGAGGTCCTCGCTTTCTGCTCCTTATTGTCTGTGAGGACAACCACGGGGTCTCAGACTGAGCTTGGAAGATGCTGTTTATTGTACAAACAATCCATCTTCTGGCTCTTCTGCTCTGAGTCTTCCCCAGGCTCCTTTCCAGGCAGGTTTTCTTCTGAGCAGGCTGAGCATCAGCTCTGGCTGCAGTGCTGTGCCACGTCCTCCTTGGGTGTCTTCCACGAGATGGGAGAGCTTTAGGTCACTAATGCTGGCCTTGGAGGCAGACCAGCTAATCCCAACTCAGAGATGAAGATGGGGACAGTTGTCCAGGGGATTTCTGAAAATGAGGTGATCCATAGGAGAGTTTTCTAAAGTGACTCTTCTGGGGCTGCAGGTGCACTGGAGGATGGGACTGGAAAATGGTGGGCAAAGTTAGATACGAGCCCTCTGTACGCTTTACCTGGGGAAATTGCCTGTAAATATGCTTAAATCTCTTTCTATTGCCAGGTGCCAAAAACGGAACGAAAAAAGAGAAGAAAAAAGGAAGCGGATGTGGTGAGTTGAGCACTTTGTGCCTGCATATTAAAAAATTAATGTCCTTGTGGCGAGAATGACGGGTGATAAGAGACCTGCTCATGATGTGTCCCATGCTGAGATCTGAGTATCACACCATCATGAACATGCAGCCGTGAAAGGACGTGCTAGAAAGATGGACGACGTAGATTTGGTTTGCTTGACCAAGGATCGCTGTAGGTTGTCCTCTGAAAACACGTCCCACATCAGTCAAGACAGTACATGTAATGTCAGGAGTTATTATAGAAGAACTGAGAGCAAAACACAAAGTGTTGTTCTGGGTTTCTGCATAAACTTATAGTGTGTGTTCTACATCTCTAATAACAGAGATGTAGCAGATTGCATCTCCTTTTTTCCTAAGGCATATGCTAGTACTAGGAAGGATGCAGATGCAGAGCAAAAAGGGGCCATGGATGCATAGAAGACCCTCTTAACATGGAGAGGTTGACCAGCCAACCTCAGCCAAATGCAGTTTCTAACCTGTGTGCATGATGGTTCGGTTCCCATACTGGCTAGGTGGCTGTTTGGGTTGCCTACAGGGTTACTGGGCTGAAAAGGAAACAAAAATAGCAAATAACATCTARAAGTTGGACAGCTGACTCCGTTCATCTCCCCATTTTGCAGCAAACTCTTCACCCATGTCCTTTTTCTCACCACCTAATCTTTTTCATTGCAGGTGGAAGAGCACAATGGTCACATTTTTAAGGCGACCCAGTACAGCATCCCCACCTACTGTGAATATTGTTCCTCCTTGATCTGGATAATGGACAGGGCTTCTGTTTGTAAATGTAAGCATGCTCTCTTTGGCCTTTTTGCATGTGCTTGTATCACAGTGATGAGTTTTGGGGCTCTGAAAGATGTTTGCTGCTATTTCCTACAACCTCACTCTCAAATAATTTGGGTTTTTCACATTAGAAGAGCTTCTGGGACAGATCCTAAGGGTTTCTGAARTCAACTAGTAAGTCCATCCCAGCAGTCCTTCCAGTCCTCATGGTACGGTTAGTTTTGTGCGTGGGAGCTTTGCGTTAAACGTCTTATCCCATAAGGTCCTACAGTCATCCCATAAGGTCAAACCATATTTAAGTGTCATGGTAAGGACGGTAGAGTCAGGTATGGCAAATGTGCACTACGGCTTCAGCCCGTAGGATGCCTGTGGGTCTCGTGACCATGGTGAATTCATTTGGCTTAGCCTATTTGGCCTCCAGGCACATGAATTTTTGGGGAGATCAGGAAAATGGAGGAGGACCAATGGGAAAGGTTGATCCATTGCTTTGTTTTTTCCAACATTTCTTTGATTAGGTTGAAAGTATCAACCCTGGGGTATTTCAGGCTGATGTCCAGTGCAGGAAGAATACAGATTAGGTGCTATTTCCAACCTTTTTAAGGGTATCCATGTCTGATAGCTCAGAGTGACTCATGGATTGTTTTCCAAGTTGATCTATCAGGGTTTTTTTAATGTTTCAGGGACTTAAATATGAGACTTTTAAAATTAAAGGCTTCAGTTTTTTTTGTTTGRGTGGATCTAATATAGACTTGGCCCCTGGGAACTGCAAATTCAACATGCTTTTGACCTGCTAGTCCTGAGAGAAGCTACTTAATTCATATTTCTCCAGTGATCTGACTTTTTGGATTATTAAATACTATTTTTCTTCATTGCAGTATGTAAATATGCTTGCCACAAGAAGTGCTGTCTTAAAACCACGACCAAGTGCTCCAAAAAGGTAAATGTCTCTCACTCCTTTTCTTTCATTAAATACCTTTCAGACGGCGATTCCAAGCTCGTATTAAAAAATGGTTGCAGGCACAGAACTTGATATAATGCTGGCAATAACCCTCACTCGAGCAGAAGCTTGGACCGGAGATCCCTGGAGGTCTCTCCAACCAGTGCTTCGGTGTTTGCGTGTATTTTGGGAGTAACGCAGCGATGCATCACTATGTATCTGCCCAGTCATGCAGCAGATGTTGCAGTGACGTTCCCTGCCTTGTARCCATGCTGAATAATAGCTGTCTCGTTCTATAGCTTTTAAGGACTTGGAAATTTGGGGTTATTCTTAAATGTGGGGTTATTCTTGGAAATACRGGTTATCGTTAATCTTGCTGGTCCCTGCTCAGGCTCATAGCACGGTCCCCAAACAGCGGCGGCACTACAGCTGAGCAAGGAAGGGTGGGTGGAGGACGCTCAAGCACTCACCGTCCTCCTTAGAGGTGAATCAAATATTGTGTGCTGGGTTTAAGGGTATGGAAGACAGTGAATGAATGCATCATGTCGCCCTGGCTAACAATGAATCATCAAGATTTGGTGTTGGTTTTTTTAAAGTTTATTTTGTGCCCAAAAAAAGGATAATACAGCGAGGATAATAATGTGCGCAAAGCTTTAYCAGCTCCCTGGGAGGCTTCCAGGGGAAGAGCAGCCTCCATAATCATACAGCCTCTGTAAAGCTGGATGAYTACATTTTTCCCAAGAAATAACCTGAATATATACATTGAATATATATMTTTGAATATATTTGCTTTGATATAGTATTTTTGCTGCGCTCTTTTCCTTTCTGGCAGTATTTCTGCAAGAGTTGGAAACACCTCATATGAGTTTCTGCTCTACAGATCTGGGAAGTTCAATGATATCTCCTATTGTTTTTTTTCAGAGAAGCTCAGAGATGCCTTCTCATTTCTTGGGGTTTCTCTGCACAAGGAAGTTTTTGTGCTGTAYCCAAGGAAACGAGTTCACCGTGTCTCCATGGTAGCTTTCCACTTGGGCAGTTGGAGGTCCTTCTCTAGGAAGGCTCTGGCTTGTCTGTGCTTGGTCGGTTAACGTTTTTARGGTTGTTTTCAGCGACAGGGAGCCACAAACCATCTATTATGCTTTGAGAAAGAGGTCTTTATTTTCTAGCAAMCGTTGATTTTGTGAGTGTTAGCCTTGTCCCAGACTAGATCTGTTTCTCCAGATCTATGGTGAACTTGAACAAATGCCAAGCTCATCTCTCTTGATGGCCATAGAATTGCTTTCACCCATGCTTGGTCTTCATGTCAGAGATACTTGAGTAAAGTAGCACATGGGGTTTGTGGCATCTCATTCGCTGATGGTTTTAGCCGCCAAGCCGGCTGGTTCAACACCAGGTGATGAATTTCAATGGGTAGCTGAGACCAGATGTTCCTGGGGTGTTTTTTTTCCCTAGAGCATGAAACAGCATGGGCATCTTCCCCACATCATCTCWTAAGTTTGACAAGATTGATGAAAGGATGACACTGAATGGGAAAAACAAAGATGCAGGGGTGGTTATAAGGGGAGCTGTGACCTATTTCATCGTCACCACTGTCTTGCTGATGACTGGATTGCAGCATGTGCCCTCTCACGTTCCTTTTGCTGGGGCCAGGCATTTGTGTCAAAATTTTATTAGGTCTTTTGACTTTTCCCACCCAGTATCTCCCATTCAGGAGGACTTTGTTCACATTTGAATTTGCCAAATATCAAATCTCCAGTGAGGGTTTGCAGCTGGCAAAAGGGTCTTTCCTGACAGATGGAGATGGGTTTTTTCATGCTSTAATTTTGGCATCATGTTTGTTCACAGACATTTTGTAGTTTCCAATGCTGCGAGTTGATCTAGGTACCCAAGACTCAGATTTACCTGTTCTGCTTTGTGTATCCTCTTTGGGCAGTGAAATCACCCCTRGAGACGGTGCCAGAGGGGCAGGAGGTGGAGGAGGACCATGCCCAGCTGCGTTGGCTCTGCCGGGCTGAGMATATAACCACAGTGGGGTGGCTAAAGAAAGAAAATTCAGATTTCTATGACTTCAGGTGCATGCCCAGAGACCGATCGAGCATTGCAAGATGTACATTGCTGGCTGTCCTGTCCTCCTTTGCAGGTGGCTTCATTAGACTTGCAGGTCGCCCGGATCAGCTGAAGAAGTTTGAATAGCAGTCGGATCCAAGTGCTGCACCAGCATTGCTTCCTRTAAAAGGATTTTAAAACCCTTTTTTTCCTTTTCCTCTTCAGTATGACCCCGAACTCTCATCTCGGCAGTTCGGCGTGGAGCTCTCCCGGTTGACCAGTGAGGAGCGAGCGGTGCCGGTGCTGGTGGAGAAGCTCATCAACTATATTGAAATGCATGGGCTGTACACAGAGGGCATTTACAGAAAATCGGGATCCACCAACAAGATCAAGGAGCTGCGGCAAGGACTCGATACAGGTAAAAGGATGGAAAAAAAAAAACACACGGCAAGAAAAATCTCTGCACCAGCAAGGCTGGATGGAAGGAAGGTGGGATGCTTCATCGGGGCGAAACGAGGGAGCGGTACTGCCTTCCCCGGACCACGGGCTGTGAAAACGCAAGTGATGCTTTCACGTCTCCAACCAAAATCTGTTCTCAAGTCACTGACTCATGCTTTTTTGGGTGAGATGCATGAAAAAAGTAATTCTAGTTGAGGGAAAAYGCTGCCTTAGAAGCCCTGGTCCCACCTAAAGTTACTTGCCCTGGAAAATGCAGATTTTAAGACGTGGAGCTGAAATCAGGTGATGGATTTCTTGACATTGAACGCAGTGTTGTTTTGGGGTGGCACATGAACATTTTCTATCCTAGAGTAGCTTATCCATGCATTGGCTTCACTTACGGCTTCATATTGATCGTTGCTTCTTGGTTTTATTCTTTCTCCTCAATCCACTGCCGAATGCAGACATCGATAATGTGAATTTAGATGACTACAACATCCACGTCATTGCCAGCGTGTTCAAGCAGTGGCTCCGAGATCTACCCAACCCTCTCATGACCTTCGAGCTCTACGAGGAGTTTCTGCGGGCGATGGGTAAGGAGCAGAGGGAAACGGTGGCCACTTTTAGTGCCAAACTTCTTATTTACTCTTTGGGCCCAAACCAGCTGGTTTTGCCAAATCATTTTCACCCGKTTTTTTTGGCCGTAAGGGTTTTTTCATGCAAAGCCACGGGCAGTTGGGTCTCGCCTTTGGTGCCACACGTTTGCACCGTGGTTCAGCAGATTTCAGCCAGATGTTAGCCAGAAGATCTGTCTTTTAAATAGTAAAAGTAAGCAAGCATTAAGAAGGTATCATTTTAAATATGAGGAAGAAGTAGAAGCCAYGCCTAAACACTGGTGCTTTCTCTGCAGGCCTCCAGGAGAGGAAGGAGACGGTGAGGGGAGTGTATTCGGTCATCGACCAGCTCTCCCGCACCCATCTCAGCACCCTGGAGCGTCTCATCTTCCACCTGGTGAGGTACGTTGGGCCGAGGCAGCTTTGGGCAACAAGAGGGAAGGATGCTCAGATGTCCTTTCGTACCGAAATAGCTGAGACCGAAAGCAGGTGGGCAAAGGAAAGGGAAGAGCTTTCAGGTCCATTGCGTCTCCCAGGAGGTGGCCCCAGAGCTGTTTCTCCAAATGATGCTTCTCTGATGAGCAACCTCTGCAGCGCTTTGATTGCTTGTGGTGCCTCTTGCCACTGCAGGGACAGGTTGTTAGGGTGGAAAGCGCTGGTTGTTTGCCTGCCTTGGGAACACSTGAGATGTCTTCAGGTTTGGCTTTTTCCATCGAGCAGAGCAATGACAAGGGCAGARCAGCGCACTTGCTAGCAGAGCAAGACAGCACTGCAGAAGTGTCATCTCCTCTATTCATCCATGGCCRTGTGGAAGAGGTGAAGTGGAGGTGCCTTCACCTCTGACTTCTCTCTTAATCCCTATTTTTTTCAGGATTGCCCTCCAAGAAGAGACCAATCGAATGTCAGCTAACGCCTTGGCTATCGTCTTTGCTCCCTGCATCCTCCGCTGCCCCGATACGACGGACCCATTGCAGAGCGTCCAGGACATCAGTAAAACAACCACGTAAGAACGTGGTGCTGGGTGATCCAGCTCCATAACCGTTGCTGTGTCACTGCTCACATCTTGGTAACCCTTAGTGTGGTCAAATGGCTCAAGAATAGGGAGCTTTAGCATGGAAGTTATAAACACATATTAAACGCATCTTCATGAAGATATTTCATATTCTCTCAATCCCCAAGAGGTTGTTGAATGGGAATTTTTAAGCAATGGAGCATCCACAAGAGCAGATCAACTTGTGCTCCTGCCCGGCACATCTCAGCAGGAAAATGTGGAGCTTGTGCTGACGTGGTTTTATACTTAATCCCATTTATGGCAAGCAGATCTTTATTCTTACTTAGTTCTGTCTTTTTTATTTGAGGAGGTGAGCTTGTTTGGTCTGCAGCAATATTAATATGGCCTACTTAGATTTCTTTAAGGTATTTGTCATAATTGGAAAGATTTTACAGAGAAAAAGTGAAGCACTTGCCCAAATTCAGTCTGGCTTGTGTTAAATAGATTTAAAAATAGATAATGGAGACAATGATAATAATGGAAACCATCCAGTGAAGGGCTGGGCTTCTGAAAGAGGTGGTTTTACCTCCAGTAAGTCTATTAAAATTGTTGAAGACCAGAATGTGCTTCGACACCCAGCTGGTAGGAGCACTCGTCTTTCTATGGAATTTCTTTGTAGGTTCTCCCTTAGACTTTGACTATAGCACATCCTTTAATTTTATTACACGGGAAAGGATTATTTTTCTACCCAAACACGCTCCTGACAGCCTTAAACAGTCAGCTCAGCTAAACGAGCTTGCTGCAGCATTACTGCGGGCAAGCAAGTCTGAATTTGTGGCTTGGAAGCAACCTGCCTTTCCCAGGTTTGTATTTCCTTGACCCCTCTTCAAGGAGGGGAGTTTCTCTGGTGGGATCCTCGGAGGTCTTTAATTTCCCTGATCTGAGTTCCTTGATCCATCCGTAGCCTGTGATCACTCTTTTTAGGGAGAATTTCCACTACCCTTGCGTTTCCAGCTGGACCTTTCTCCCTTCGTGCATTTCTGGCAGGGCAGATCTTCAGGCAAGATAGGGCCAGCTCAGATCAAATAATTTCCTCCTCCCATTTTGTCTTCTTTTGGGTTTTTTTCCCCCTTAGTTGCGTAGAATTAATCGTCATCGAACAGATGAACAAGTACAAGGCTCGTCTCAAGGACATCAACAGCCTGGAGTTTGCGGAGAACAAAGCCAAAAGCCGCCTCTCCTTGATCCGCAGATCRATGGTGAGATGCCAAAGTCATCTCTGTTCCCTCCTGTCCTCTCCTTGCCCCCGAAGGAACCCTACCTGATCTTCTCCTGCTTATTCCAATCTCCYAAACCCCTCGCAACCTCCCAGGCCTTCTCCCCCAGGACAGGGACCCTCAGCCCCGTGGTGGCTCCTCACCTTTGCAGGGAGTCATACCAAAGCACARAGAGGTGGGAACGGTCCATGGAATTGTGGTCGCTCCAGCTCAGACACTCCTGATCAACGTTTCCACCTTCATTCGAGCTTTTTTGGTCCTGGCTTGAGTCAAGCCTTTCATTGACCAGCTCGACATCGCCCCACGGGAGACCTGGACCATCCTTTTTCGTGCTCAGTTGCATTACCTGAACCCAAAATGAGCTCCCCAAAGGCTCTCCCTGCTCCCGCACCGCCTTTTAGGGAGCCTCAAACCCATCTCATTGAGCTTCCATGCTTCCCGGGGGGCCGGCGGGCTGCAGATGCACGCTGCGCTTGGCTTGTTGGGCTGCGGGAGAGGGACGGACTCGGYGCAGCGCGGTCGTCCCAGGCTTGGACTAAGGAGCCGAGCAGCCCCGCTGCTTGGACCTGCCCGCTGTGGTCCCCAGGGACACGTTGCTCCTGCTTTTTTGGGGATGAAATCCAAGCAGGGGCTGCCTGAGGTTGTGGGTCTGGTGCTGCAGAGATGCCCCGTTCATCCCAGTGAAAAAAAAACCCATAAAAATGAACAAAAATGGGTTTTTTGGAGGGGCGACGGCATGTGCACTCTAACCTTCTGCTTTCCTTTTCATCTCCTCTCTAATCCAGAAACCCGTACTAATTGCAGTTAGATTTATGAGCATAACCCGCAGTTCAATCCCGGTATGTATTAACTGCAGCGCGCCCTGTGCCAGCCGCCGCGTCCCTCCGTTGTCTGTCACCACCGCTCATTCCAGCCTCGTCCCACCAGCCATTGTCCATGACGTTGCCCATCCTGTCCCCGAGTGGGTGCCGCTCCGCAGGGCCACCGTTTCTCATGCAGGTTCTCAAGGCAGCAGGAGTTCAGGCCGGCCAGCCCTCGGCCATCCCAGCACACAGCTCCTCGAAAAACTGCTTTCCACCCCTTTTCTCCTTCCTATTTATTTTTTTCTTTTTCATTTTCTTTTTCCATCCTGTGCTTCCCTCTTTTTTGCTTTACTTGACTCATCCCTTCCCTTCCCCCCCAATTTCAGCTCGCTCAGGATGCGTTTCAGCATCAAGTTGCTTTTGCAGTGCTGCTGTATCTCAAGATGGTGGATAAAACCCCCGGCTCAGATGCCTCGGAGACCACGAGGCATCCGAAGGTCTCCTCCACATTCTTGGAGGAGGAGCACCACCACCACCTTGAACTCAAGGTCAGGAAACCCAGGTTTGAATTGGGAGGGGTCCAGCAACCCCTGTATTACCCAACTCCATCCCAGCTTGAGTTTGAGTTGCCAGCGAGACCASGACGGGCGACAAAAGCACCCGCAGGTTTTTGGGGATGCTCGTGGGGCTGTTTCCCTTCCTGCCAGGTTCAGCCCGTGATGCTTCTCCCCATCCTTCAGCATCTGTGAGGGTCAGGAGATGGAGAAGAGCAAAATTCAAGCTCTGCTCCCCCGACGCTGTTTCGCAAGCACGGCATTTCACAGGGGCTTAAGTCCATGAGCCGGTGGGATCTTTGGGATCTCAGAGTTTTTGGCTGATAGGATTCGGGTAGCTGCACTTCAGCTCAAGAGTCCATGTGAGAAGGTGCTGTCAGAAGAACGCCAGGGCGCAGGAGCAGCTTTGCTGCTGAGAAAGGTCTTGAAAGATAAAAGGGGTAAAATGGAGCAAATATCACTTTTAAAGGAAAAAAGGAGGCTCCTTTACCCTGCAAACCTACTCCAGGCACACGGGGAATCAGGGAGACCCAGGGATGCCCCAGCTGTAGGGTTTAAATAGCCCTACGGGGTGAAAAGCTGCGTTGCAACAAGCTCTTCAACCGCAAGGAGATGCAGGTTCATCCTGGGGATGGTTGTCAGGAGAAGGGCAGCAAGTGATGGGCATGACTCAGGCTGGTCAACGTCTCCTAAGTCCTGGTCGGTTCAGGATCTTGAATTTAGAAGGTGATGTGTCTGGTTATGATAATGGTTAAGACAAAAGATTTTAATGTCCGTGGTGTCCCTCACCCCCAAAAATCCATCTTTTTCTTCTACTCTGTGGAGTAGATCCATAGAGCTGGTCCTCGAAAGGTTAAAGCAGTTGYATGTATAATATTCTTCCATATGTACTACCCCTGTTTGAGTCCTTTTCCATCACTGGTTTTAATATTTAAAAAACTAGATGGTTCTTCAGAGCTTTTCAGCAGGGACTGCTGCATTAAATCTCCCCGTTTAACCRCAGGTGCAAAAATTAACATTTATTGTCTAGTAACAGACCATTGGAGGTGGTCTTGGTTTATGGAGCTCACGTACATGAGATCAGAGCGTGGACAACATGATTAGGTGTGAGTTACCGTTTACCGAAAGAGTCAGTGGAGACCATTGTGATGCTCAGGAAATATCAAGGGTGGGTAAGGGAAGGATGCGAGATGTGATCTAACGATGAAGCAGGAGCTGGGTGCCCTGAAATCAAAGCCCTGGTGATGCTCCCACCCAAAGCCAACACRGCCACCTGGCAGGTCAAGCTTCGCRTCGCATGGGCTGTGGGCTTTGCGGAAACTCATCCTGCCGCCAGCTGGGCTTGCTTTGAAGTCCAAGTTGCACTTGGTCCATCAGTTGGTCCATCAGCGCCATCCTCACCACCTCCATCCTCACCACCTCCATCCTTGCCCTCTCCAACATGTTGAGTACTTCTGGTACCTCTCCCAGCCTGGGGTGAGATTTTGGAGGGTCCTGGGTGYGACCACCGGCAGCGCAYTGAGGACCAATGGCCAGGGCTGTCKTCTTCGCTCCTTGGGAGAGCAGTGTGGTTGGCACCTGAGATGTTTGCAAAATCACCTTGGCTGGTGGTGGTGACACCATTGTCTCTCTTCAGGGCAAAGGACGTGTGCGACGCGGCGCCTACCCCAGCCCGACGTCACCCGTTGCCGTGCGCTTGCCCTCAGTGACGGATGTCCCCGAGGAGACCATGAGCAGYGAGGAAGCCATGGAGATGGAAGTGACAGAGCAGCAGCAAGCGGCTATGCAGCAGGAGGAGAAGGTGTTGACGGAGCAGATTGAGAGCCTGCAGAAGGAAAAGTGAGTCTGGCCAGGGGTTCAAGCCGCTATAGGTTAGGTATGGATGTTATTTGACATCATATGGTTGACGTGCTGCTCGTAGGGTGAGCTGGAGGACTCCATCCCTCCATGATCTCTTGGTGTATGCTCGTCTCTTTCTTCTCCTCCCCACCTTTTCGGTCCCGTTGGGTCAATGTGATGGGTCGCTTTTTGGCAGGGAGGAGCTGACGTTTGAGATGCTAACGCTGGAGCCCCGTGCCTCTGACGACGAAACCCTCGAGTCCGAAGCCTCCATTGGCACTGCCGACAGCTCCGAAAATTTGAACTTTGACTCCGAAGGAGCCATCTCCGATCGTTCGGGTAAATTCAGGCTTTCTTGGGTTTATCATAGAATGGTTTGGGTTGGAAGGAACTTTCAAAGATCATCTCGTCCAACCCCCCTGCAATGAGCAGGGCCATCTTCAACTAGATCAGGTTGCTCAGGTTTTCCGATAGCTTGGGGGGGGTTATTTGTTTTTTCCTGCCCACTTTTGATCTATAGCAATTTAAATGGGCGTAAAGAGAGGGGTTAAGGGTTAAAACATGTGGACCTGGGAAGGTGGGTGGTAGCACCCAAGGTTTGATGGGGAGATGARTGCTCCTCCAACGCCACTGCGTCATCCTGGGTGATGCTACCCTCCAGTGAGATGCCGGGAACGTTGTCCTGGCTCAACAGCATTGTGTCCCCGGGGAGTGGCACAGAGGTGCTGGGTGGTTTCGGGGTGTTAATCCTCTGGTGGTCCTTCCCCGCCCCACAGAGAGAAGCGTAGCACTTACCTCCCTGCGCCCCGCCAAGGCGGAGGGACCAAGCCGGCTGCGAAGGCACCCCAGAATGCGGACAGACCCGGCAGACCCAGCCGACGCCTCCATCTCCTCCTCCTCCTCCTCCCAGTCGTCCACCTCCTGCTTGCCTCACCTACCCCGGAAGCGCTTCCAGATGTACTCCAAATCGCCTTTCTACCGAGCAGGGGGGCCCGGAGAGCCCCCCGAAACCCGGGCAAGCCCCGAGGGCTTCGTGGGACCTCTCCGTTATCCCGAGGACCGGCCTCAGTTCACCACCCGTGGGACATTCAACCCAGAGAAAGGCAAACAGAAACTGAAGAGTGTGAAAACCTCCCCGCCGAAAACCAAAGAGCCCCCAGATGGGGGAACGGGGGGGGGACGCAAGAGGAACCCTGAGGCCGACTGCGCCGCTGCCCAACCCCTCGTCCTYCTGGGGAGCAATGAGTTCATGGTCTGAGATGCTCCACCCCGGGGACACGCCGTGCGCTGGAGCATCCTCCCCGTCGGCAGCACCGGCAGCGCTCCCGATGGCTTCCTTGTTAACACCATGAGGATGAATTCTTAATTAAAAAGGCCGGTGGGGTATGGTTTTAATGGTGGCCTTAATGGTTTKGGGGGGTTGAGACCTTTGGGGGGGGGTTGGACCGGGGATGGAGGGGCACCGGCCGGCTCCTTGCGCCCTTCCCCTCGGAGCACCCCACGTCTCGGAGCATCGCACCGCCGAATCTTCATGCCGAATCACCGTCACCCATCGGTAGGAGAAAACCAAGCCTAAAAATCCCACGGGAGCATCCCGAGCCGGCACCAGCTCCGCTCCAGCCAGCCAAGCCCTCCACGCTTAAACCGCCTCATCCACGCCAACGCCAAGCGCATGGAAAAGCGTTAAAATCTGCCAAAAATCACCTTTTTTTTTTTATTTTTTAACGTGACCTAACCACCTTTCCTCTTTTTTTTGGAGACCATCAGTATTAAAAAATAATAATAATAGTCAAGGACTACTTGAAGCTATATTTGTTTATATCACGGTTACTGGAGTTTGTTGTAAATATATATATTTTTATTATTTTTTTTTTAATATTTTTCCCCTGACAGGAATTTTTTTTTTTTTTCATTTTTATTATTATTATTATTTTTTGGCCGGGGAGGAGGGAAGCGATGGGCTGAACTGTCCTGGTGTCACCGCCGTCACCATCCGTCACTTGCTGCTACCACCTTGCTCTATACATTGAGTTTTAWTTTGAACAAGAAATCCCTCGAGGTGTTATTAGCATGATTTAAAAGCGGTGCCCAAAATAGGACTAATTAGCAACGCTAGCTAACAACTTGGCTCTTAATCCCTCCTCTATCATTGTCATCGTCACCATCGGTGGCGCCTGGAGAAGCTCCGGGTACCGGAAAGCCTTTGGAAAGGCAAAATTAGGAGCCCCGGAGTGCTAATTAGATTAATAAAGTCTGGATTCGTCCTTTCAGATGGGCTGGGCATTGCAGGTTGAGGCTTGTCCTTTCCTGAAACGCCACCGAAAAGGGGGAAAATACCGAAAAATTGAGTTTTCCTGAGTATTTTGTGTTTTGCCGGACATCCCCACATCCCTGGGTTTAGCCGAGCTGCCCTTCAGTCCCCTCTCCCCCTGCCCAAAGGGCTGTTTCTTTTGAGGGGTGGTTTATTTATTGGGGTTTTTTGGTTTGTTTTTTTTTTTTAATTTTATTTTATTTTATTAATTTTTAATTTAAAAAGAAATTCTTTTTTTTCAGTGGGGGAAAGCGATAGATGACGCAGGGAGAGTGGGGGTGCGGGAACAGCATCAGCCTTGGCGCTGCATCCCGGGAGCAGAGCGAGGCCAAGTCAGTCATCCCCCATCCACAGGGAAAAATGGGATTTTACCATCCCCGGATGGGAAAATAGGGATTTTGGGACCGAGCYGGGATGCGCTGGGAAGGCAGGTGGTGGCCACAAAAGTGAAAGCTCCTGGGAAGCCACCCCAAACCCCCCTGGAACTGGAAATAGCAGGAGCGTCCCCAGCGCTCTGCGCCAAAACCAGCCATTTTAGAGCCTCTTTATCTAAAACCCCAGGAATTCCCCTCAAAGGGGCCAGGCTGGGGGTGAGGAGGTCCCTGAGGGCGGATGGAGGGGCTCCATCCTCATCCTCAGTTTTCTTGCCCTGGCAGCACAAGAGCAGCAGGGACGGCAGATCTGGTTTAGGCAGCGCCTCCAAATGTATGTGTGTGTGTGTATATATATATATATATATATTTCTTTTGAGATATATATATATATTTCCCTTATATATATATATTTTATATATATAAAGAAAATATATTTTAAATAATATATATTCTATATATAAAGAAAATATATATAAAAGAATATATTCTGTGTAAAAATAAAAATATATAAAAGAATATATATAAAGAATAAATATGTTTCTTTATATATTTTACATTTCTTTTATATATGTTACATATTTATATATATAAAGAAATATATATGAGATATACTATATATGAAGAATATATATTTCTTTTTATATTTTTATATATATAAAGAAATATATATATAAGAAATATACTATATATAAAGAATATTTCTTTATATATATGTATCTATTTCTTCTATATGCATAAAGAAATATGTTTCTTTATATATATTTATATGTTTCTTGATATTGAGAGTATATTTCTCTCTATATAAAGAAATATATAAAAGAAATATATATACCATATATAAAGAATATGTTTATATATTTTATCTCTATTTCTTTATATATAAAAATGTATAGAATATATATAGAATATATATTAAAAATATATATTTCTTTATATATATGTGTGTGTGTGTATGTGTGTATATATATATATAAAAATACGTAAAAGAAATATATACATATATATACATAATATCCCGGCAGGAGCTAAGCTAGCAGTTGGCGCTGGTCCCCCCAGGAATCGGGGGGGGATGGGGGGTTCCAGGGTCCCCGGCTGACGCATCCCCCCGGCATCTCCCACAGCTCCTTCTCGACCCTCCCTCTGGCAAAGGGCTGGATTTGGGGGCAAAAAATGGGGTTTTCCGGAGCGGCGTGAATGTACTTACTACTGGAAAGGAGAGGGGGCTGCGTGCTGTTAATTATTATTTTTAATGGAAATTTTTTTAAGTAATTTATAAGTCTGCTGCGTGTAAATTAAAAACAGAGTCTGTATTGTAAAAGGATATATTATCCTGTGTCATCTGCGCTAGAAGTTGTTTTCAAAAGGAAAAAAAATGAGAAATAAAAGTGTAAATCTATAAGGGCGAAGAATTTCTGGTGCCCCCTTACGGGGGATACTGCCGCTTGTCAAACCCCCAAATTACTGTTTTGGGGGGGGGTTGGRGGGTAGTTTTTCCTTCTGCCATCAGACCATGGTGTGTATAAAGTGCAATTTGTGGGTTTTTTTCCCCAAATCCTCCCTGTGGCTGTACAAAGCGGCTTGGCAAACCCCTGACCCCTTGCTAATTAAAGAGCTGTAACGAGGAGCGCCTGGTGCTGGGGGCTGTGTTCGATGCTGGGGGGGGGTAACGGCAGCTGCCCTGCCCCAGCCCCCCCCGCGGGCTGAGTCTGTGCTTCTGGCCCATCCCTAGTCAGATTCTTGCATTCAGATTATTTCTATTCAGATTATATCTATTTATTTATATACAGATTATTTCTATTCCGATTATTTTCAATTTATTTCTATTCAGATTATTTTCATCTTATTTCTATTCAGATTATTTCTATTCCGATTACTTCAATTCAGATTACTTCTATTCAGATTGTTTATTTTCATTTTATTTATAYTCACATTATTTCTATTAATCTTATTTATATTCCGGTTATTTAATTCGGATTCTTTATATTTAGCTTATTTATATTCCGATAATTTCTTTCCAATTTATTGATATTCAGATTATTTCTTTTTATCTTATTTATTTATATTCAGATTATTAATACTCAGCTGGTGCCCCCCCGCTGCCACCCCCATCCGAGGACGGGGACCCTGAGTCAGCGGCGTGAGGAGGGTGGCTGCAAAAGCCTCTTTATTTGGAGTATAAAATGTGGGGAGGGAGCRGGAGCCCCCGGGACGCGGGGATGAGGGTCTGTCACCGCGTGTCCCCTGGGATCGTGGAGCTGAAGTCGTGGGGGGGGAGACCCGCGCCCCATCAGTGAGGGGCAGTGATTGCAGTTGGGGGGATACCCGGCCGCAGGATGGTGTCACCCCCCGGCCAGTGTCACCCCTGGGCTGGGGTCATGCCCCTGGCATGGTGTCACCCCTGGCCAGTGTCACCCCTGGGCTGGGGTCACCTCTGGACAGGCACCACTCCCGGCCAGTGTTACCCCCGGCCAGTGTCACCATAGGGCTGGTGTCACCCACAGGCTGGCGTCACCCCTGGGCTGCCACCACCCCAGCCAGTGTCACTCCCGGTCTGGTATCGTACCCCAGGATGGCCATCACCCCTGGGCCCGTGTCACCCCTGGTCTGGTGTCATGCCCCAGGCTGGCATCACCCCCGGGCCAGTGCCAGCCCCAAGCTGGTGTCACCCCTGAGTGGCAGTGGGTCCCCGTGTGTGCTGGTGCCACAGCACGGGCACCTTGCTGGGGTCCATGGGTTCCTCCAGCTTTTGGGACAGCAGCACGCATYGAGGCACCCACCCCAATGAGGTGCTCCTGGTGCATCTGGCACTCACTTGGGGACATCCCCCTGTCACCACCTGTCGCCAGTGAAGCTGGTCCCACGTCCCAGCTGCCAGCAGCATCCCATGGTCCTGGCCACCACCCTGGAGACAGGACCACAGGCACCTTCACACCCCGCAGCATCCCAAGGTGAGGAGACGTGGGGTGGGGGTGACAGGGTGCCAACGCAGGGTGACGAACAAGCCGGGTGGTGTCACGGTGGGGAGAGGTCAGTTCTTGAACATGTCGCACAGCAGCTTCTCCATGGGGGTGTTGCCGATGGTCCGGCGGAAGAAGAGCAGCTCCACGCGCTCGGAGGAGATGAAGCGCAGTGCCGGGAGGAGCAGCAGCAGCTTCCCGAACCTGGGGGACGGAGCCGTGGCCATGGGTGGGTGTCCCCACCCCTGGTGTCACCCATGAGGATGTGGGGAACGGCGGTACCTGACGGGCTGCCCGGGGTAGTGAGAACGGTTGTGCTGGCCCAGCATCACCTGCGACTGGTCCTGCAGGTTCTCCACCTGCTCAGGGTCCTTCAGGCCACGGGTCTCTGCGGGGACAAGGGGGTGACGGGGTGAGCTGGGGACATGGGGACGGACAGCGGCGGGTGCTGGTGGGTCCCTCACCTGGTTTGAAGAGCACCACAGCCTTCATGCAGGCRAATTCAGTGGGGTCGACGGCCAATGCCTTGAAGCGGCCGAGGGTCTCCTGCAGCGCCCGGATGTCCAGGGCAGCCGGCAGCAGCTTGCCAGGGGCCGGCTCGGGAACGGCCAGCAGCGGGCAGCTCTCCAGGGGCATGGACCACTGGATGGCACAGAGCAGGAACAGCTCACTCCACGCTTCCTCCAGCAGGATCACCTGGGGGGACGGGGGGAGCCCCAAAAACCCCCGTCACCCCCAAAAGCCTCCAGCACCTGAAGCCACCATGGTTGGTTGGGCTGAAGAGCATCTTCTGGGGTGAACGTTGTAGGGATGCTCCTGCCATCTCCATCCCACTGGTTGCCTACATTTTTGGGGGTCCCCGTTGCCCCATAGGGGTGTCCCCAATGCCCTCCATGGGGGTCCCCAACCCCACCTGGTTGCGGAAGGGCAGGTTGGAGAAGACAGGCAGGTTTTTGGCCCATTTCACAGCCATGAAGAGGAGACGTGCCGAGGTCTCATAGACATTTTCGGGGCTGGCCGCCGGGTACGGTGCCACCTGGTACTCGCCGGCCACCCGCTCCGGCTCGCTGCCTGTCACATCCACCGTCTCATCGGCTGCAGGGACAGAAGGGGACGCTGGTGGTCACCCCACTGTGGGGACAACCCCCTGCCCATCCCCTCCCCACCGGTGGCTGCCCACCATCCTCGGGCTCCAGCTTGGCGCAGGTCTCGGCCGTCATCAGGCTGGCCATGAAGCGATGGTTGGTGGGTGGCGTGGGTGCTCGGGGACCCGGGGTGACAGCAATGGTGGCACCAGGACCACGGGGAGCTGGACAGGGGGTCGAGGGGACCTCACGGGTGGTGGCCACATGCTCGGGGGGCAGCTCGGCATCCAGCTCGATGCTGTCCAGCCGGACCTGGGCCGTGCTGCGGGGCTGGCGCTCGTTCTGCACAGCTGTGGGGATAAGGTGGGATCAGCACCGGCCACCCCGCTATCACCCCCACCATCCATCACCGTGTGTCCCCCCCCACCCATCTCACCATCCTTGTTCATGCCGGCTTGCAGGCACTTCTTCAGCCGGCAGGCCTGGCACTGGTTGCGGTGCGCCTTGTCCACCGGGCACAGCCCTGTCCCCGCCTGGCACCTATGGGGAGAGGTGACACCCAGCTGCAGCCCCTGTCCCTGGGGGATCCTGTACCCCAGGGGTGTCCTGCCCCCATGGGTGCCATGTCCTGGCGGTGCTTTGTCCCTGTTAGGTGTCTTGTCCCCCCCGCAATGGGTGTCCTCCATCCAGTGGGTGCCCCGCCACAATGGGCACCCTGTGCCCAACGGGTGCCCTGTCCCAATGAATGCCCTGTCCCCAGTGGGTGCCCTGTCCCCTCCATGGGTGCACTGTCCCAGTGAATACCCTGCCTTGATGGGTGTCCTGGCCCCATGGGTGCCCTGGCCCCCCTCAGGTCTCTGCCCTGCCCCCCCCCCAGGTCTCTGCCCCGTTGGGTGCCTGTCCCTTGGCGCCTGACCTGCTGGGTGTCCATCCCATGGGTCCCTACTCCACTGGGTGCCTGTCCCCCTCGTCCCTGCCCTCTGGGTGTCCACCCCCAAGATCCCTGTCCCACTGGGTCCCCAGCCCTCTAGTCCCTGTCTCTCTGGGTGCCCATTCCCCTGGTCCCTGCCCCTCCAGGTGCCTGTCCCCTGGGGTCCCTGTCCTACTGGGTGTTCATCCCCCTGGGTCCCTGCCCTGCTGGGTGTCCCGTCCCCTGGATCCCTGTCCCACTGGGTTCGTGTCCCCCTTGTCCCTGTCCTACTAGGTGTCTGTCCCCCCGGTCCCTGTCCCACTGGGTGCCTGTCCCCTAGTCCCTGCCCTGCGGGGTGTCCTTCCCCCGGGGTCCTTGCCCTGCTGGGTGCCCATCCCCTGGGTCCCTGTCCCACTGGGTTCACGTCCCCTTGGTCCCTACCCTGATGGGTGCCTGTCTCCCTGGTCCCTGCCCCACTGGGTGTCCAACCTCTGGATCCCTGCCCTGCTGGGTGCCTGTCCCCCTAGTCCACGCCCCACTGGGTGCCTGTCCCCCCAGTCCCTGCCCCACTGGGTGCCCATCCCCTGGGTCCTTGCCCTGCTGGGTGCCCATCCCTGGTGTCCCTGCCCCACTGCCTGCCCACCTCTCCCTGTCCCTGCCCCACGAGGACCCCCACCCCCGTCCCCACCTGTAGATGAGCTTCCTCCGGACGCTGCGCTTGAAGAAGCCGCTGCAGCCGTTGCAGGCGTAGATGCCGTAGTGCTTCCCGCTGCTGGTGTCCCCGCACACCTTGCACAGCAGCACAGGGCTCAGCGCCTTGCCGGGGGCCGGGCTCAGCCCTGCAGAAGCAGAGCCGCCACATTTGGAGTGTCTCAGGACACCCCTGATGTTCCTCGTCCCCCCCACCAGTCCCCACTGCGCCCCAGCACGCTGGTTTCCACCTCCGCTGGTCCAGCCTGGGGACATGGTTGGGGACACTTCAGGGACTCCAGGGATTGCACACGGGGTTCAGCATCTCCCCACACCCCAGTGCCTGGGATGGTGCGGGATGAGCTCTCATGGGACGTTTAGAAGGGAATGAAATGTTGTCCCTAGGGATGTGGATACCAGGTGTCCCAGTGAGGGGATGCCAGGCATCCCAGAAAAGGGCCAAAACCAGGGACTGAAGGTGTCCTGGAGAAGGGCCACGGGGACACTGGGCATCCCAGCAAGGGGACATGGGCATCCCAGAGAATGGTCACAGCAGGAGACCACAGGGACCCTCGAGAAGGGCCAAGGACCATGGGCATCCAGGAGAGGGCTGTGGCTGGGGACTGCAGGCATCCCGCAGAAGGGCCATAGTTGTGGACCCTGGGGATCCTGGAGAGGATCCTCATCCATGATGAGGACCATGGGCATCATGGAGAGTGTTGGGGTTGGGGACTGCAGGCATCCTGGCCCAGAGGAGGACCATGATGGGGACCCTCAGCATCTTGGAGAAGGGTGATAGTTAAGGACCCTGGGCATCCAGGAGAAGGACCACAATGGGGACCCCAGGTGTCTTGGAGAAGACCGTGATGGGGACCCCAGCCATCCTGGAGAAGAACCGGGATGGGGACCCCCACCATCCTGGAGAAGGACTGTGACGGGGACCCCAGGTATCTTGGAGAAGGACCATGATGGGGACCCCTGCCACCCCTGAGAAGGACCATGATGGGGACCCCCACCATCCTGGAGAAGGACCACAATGGAGACCCCAGGTATCTTGGAGAAGGGCCGTTATGGGGACCCCGGGGCATCTTGAAGAAGGACCACGATGGGGACCCCAGCCACCCCTGAGAAGGACCACGATGGCGACACTGGATATCTTGGAGAAGGACTGTGATGGGGACCCCAGCCATCCTGAAGAAAGACCCCACTGGTGACCGCGGTCCCGCCACGTCGCACCCACTCAAGCAGAACACCACCTCTTACCCGTGGGGCTATCATCCAGCCCAGCGCTCACCACCGACCCCGCTGGCGACGTGGCCATCCCGTACCCGGCGTTCCTGACCTCTCCCTCTCCCCTCCCTCCGGCTGTCACCGCCGTGGGTGCCCCGGGGTCTGGCGAGGCAGTGGGTGCTCTGGCAGCTCTGTGGGCAGTGGGGCTCTTGCCTAGCTCTCTTCAAGGCAGCTTAGCGGCRGGCGCTGTGTAAGCAGCCGCCTCTTTGTCACCCTCTTAATCTTTAGTGTCTGCGCAGGGAGGGGGGGGGATCAATCAGCCACGCGATGAAGAATTAAAAAGGTGCTGAGCCCCAGCCCTGTAACCCTAAACCCCGCGACACCCAAGCCACCCCGCCGCGCACCGCCGCGGGCCACCACGGGGGTGTCACCCTGCCGCCGCGTGTGCCCCCCCACCCAGCATTGCCAGGCTGAGATTGTGGCGGAGGTGGGAGATGGGGCTTGGGGTAGGGACCCCCATATGTGTCCCCCCCCTTGGGACCCACCGGGTCTTATAAGCGCATAAGCCTTTTGCTAAGGCGGTTAGAGGAGAATAACAAAAAGTGGTAATTAAGGGGGTAATTTCCCTGCCCCCAAGTAATTAATTACCAGTCCCGATGGAGAGGCAAGGGGGGATGCTCGGTGGGCCCCCCCCCGTGCCTCAGTCCCCCCTCCCGGGGCGTTGGGCCGGGGCTGCTGACACCGCAGCGGGTGGGGGCCAGGTGGCCCCCGGGGTTACGCAACCACYGCTAAACCCTCACCGTGACAGGGCAGCACAATTTGGGATTTGAGGGCTTTAGCCGCTAAACTCCCCCGCCCAGCTCAGGGGGATGGCGGGTGGCCACTGTCACCCGGCCTGGGTTGTCCCCAGGGATGGGCCAGGCTGCGCTTGGGGGTCCCCAGCCCCCTGTGTCCCTCCCAGGGGGGCTCAGCTGGCAGCCCCGGGGGTGTTGGTGCCATCTGTGGCCCAGGCGATGGGTGCTGGCAGCGGGTCCCTGCTGGGGGCTGGTGGCAGTGACACCACTGAGTCTGGGGGCTGGGGGTCACCCTTCCATCATCCCTGCCTGCTGCAGGGTGCCATCATCCTGCCTGCAGCATGGCTCCATCACCCTTGTCTGCAGCATGGCTCCATCCTTGCCTGCGGCATGGCTCCATCCCCCCTGCCTGCAGCGCTCCTCCACTCTGGGACCCCACATCCCCCCCGGGATGCCCCATCCCACCCCGCAGCCCCCCATCCCACAGCGGGCCCCCACCCTGACCCAGATCTCTGACAGCCGCCATCTGCGGCACCGGCCGCCCTCATCCCTCGGCAGAATTATGACGCTGGGCTAATGCGGCAGGAGCAAGCTGTCACCTCGCCCTGCCCATCCCTTGGCCACAGCTTAGGTGCCTCCAGACCCTTCAGCAGAGCTTCACCCATGGGTGAAACAACCCCCGGTGCCTGATCCGGGGGTGCTGGGAGCACCCACACCCCGGGGTGCCAGCCCAGCCATGGGTGAAGTGGGGACCCGGGAGCCCAGTGCTGGGGGACACCGGGGAGCAGCCCGCATGATGATACATGCTGAGTCGGCTAATTTGCCCATCCCCTCCTCGACGTCGGGTAAAAGCCAGCTCCGGAGCCGGGATTTGGGAGGGGGATTAGCCAGGCCAACCATCTGCTGCCGGCCAATCATCAGCACGCCCAGGAAAGCCAATAATTACAAAAATATGGTTTCCCACCGTTTCTCCATTACACCCAGCCAGGTGCTGTCCCCAGGGTGGGGTCCCCATGGAGCAGCACCCCATCGCCCTCCCAGGGCTGAGGACCCCATGAGCACCCAACCCGGGCACCCAGGGGGGCTTGACTTAGCCCATTTTCGGGGAGCACCCCAAGCAGGCCCAATGCCACAGCCGAGGGGCTACAGGCAGCAGGGTGGGCGYGAAGGAGCAAACGTTAAAGCCCGCGGCGGGGTCGTGACTCAACTCGGTGACAGATGCTGGGGCAGATGCCATGGGATTACCCAGCCTAAAACCTCGGGATCTGCCCCCCTTTCCCCCCTCAGCAGGCAGAGAGCGTTTAATTACTAATTTACTAATTACCCAAAGATGCTGGCAAGGGGCTTGAAACCTGTAGTTGGGAGCAGCCCTGAGGCTCCAGCCACCCTAATCCCACTGGCCAYGGGGAGCTGGCGGATGTGCCCTGGCCAGGGGACAGCTCAGTTGGGGACATCGGGTGACCCAGGGAGGCACCGCTGTCCTGGCAGCCCCACTTCTGCCGGTGGTGGCACAGGGTGGTGGGAAATGGAAGGGGACAGTGGGGACAAGGAGGGGATGGTGGGGACCAGGAGAAGACAATGGGGACCAAGGGGAGATGGTGGGGACCAGGAGGGTACAATGGGGATCAGGAGGGTGTGGTGGGGGTCAGGAGGAGGTGGTGGGGATCAGGAGGAGACAACAGGGACCAAGGGGAGATGCTGGGAACCAGGAGCAGATGATGGGGACCAAGGAGAAGATGGTGGGCACCATGAGGAGACAACAAGGATCAGGAGGGGATGGTGGGAACAAGGAAGAGACAATGGGGACCAAAGGGAGATGGTGGGGACCACGAAGAGATGATGGGAATCAGGAGGGGATGATGGAGACCAGGAGGAGCCGATGGGAACAAAGGGGAGATGACGGGCACCAGGAGCTGACAACAAGGATCAGGAGGGGGTGATGGGGACCAGGAGGAGATGGTGGAGACCAGGACGGAATGGTTGGGAACCAGGAGATGATGGGGACGAGGATGGGATGATTGGGAACCCGGAGGGGATGAAGGAGACCAAGAGGAGATGGTGCTGACCAGGAGGGGATGATGGGGACCAGGAGGAGGTGATGAGGACTGGGAGGGGATGATGAGGATCAGGAGGGGACAATGGGAACCTGGATGTTTTGATGGTGACCAGGAGACAATGATGAATGGTGGAGAGCAGGAGGTGATGGCAGGGACCAGGAGGGGATGATGGAGACCAGAACAGGACAATAGGAACCACATGGGGACGATGAGGACCAGGAGGGTGTGATGGGCATCAGGAGGGGGCAGTGGGATGCAGTAGGGGTCAATGGGGATCATGAGGGGATAGTGAGGACTGGGATGGTATGATGATGACTGGGAGGGGAAGATGGGGATCAGGAGGGGAGGATAGGGACTGGGAGGGGACAATGGGGACCAGACAGGGACAATAGTGACAAAGGGGCCAAGGAAACCTAGAGAGATGATCACAGAATCATAGAATCATACAATAGTTTGGGTTGGAAGGCACTCCCTAAGGTCATCTAGTCCAAACCCCCTGCCATGGGCAGGGACATCTTCAACTAGATCAGGTTGCTCAGAGCCCCGTCCAACCTGACCTTGACTGTTCCCAGGATGGGGCATGTGCCACCTCTCTGGGCAACCTGTGCCAGTGTTTMACCACCCTCATTGTAAAMMATTTCTTCCTTATATTGAGTCTAAATCTACCCTCTTTGAGTTTAAAACCATTCCCCCTTGTCCTGTCRCAACAGGCCCTGCTAAAAAGTCTGCCGCCATCTTTCTCATAAGCCCCCTTTAAGTACTGAAAGGCTGCAATAAGGTSTCCCCAAAGMCTTYTCTYCTCCAGGCTGAATWACCCCAGCKCTCTCAGCCTTTCYTCATAGGAGACRCGTTCCACCCYCTGATCATTTTCGTGGCCCTCCTCTGGACCCGCTCCAACAGGTCCRTGTCTTTCCTGTGCTGAGGRCYCCAGAGCTGGACGCAGCACTGCAGGGGGGGTCTCACCAGRGCAGAGCAGAGGGGCAGAATCCCCTCCCTCGACCTGCTGGCCACGCTGCTTTKGATGCAGCCCAGGGTACGGTTGGCCTTCTGGGCTGCGAGCGCACGTTGCCGGCTCATGTCCAGCTTTTCCTCCACCAGTACCCCCGAGTCCTTCTCGGCAGGGCTGCTCNCTAGATCAGGTTGCTCAGAGCCCCGTCCAACCTGACCTTGACTGTTCCCAGGATGGGGCATGTGCCACCTCTCTGGGCAACCTGTGCCAGTGTTTAACCACCCTCATTGTAAAACATTTCTTCCTTATATTGAGTCTAAATCTACCCTCTTTGAGTTTAAAACCATTCCCCCTTGTCCTGTCGCAACAGGCCCTGCTAAAAAGTCTGCCGCCATCTTTCTCATAAGCCCCCTTTAAGTACTGAAAGGCTGCAATAAGGTGTCCCCAAAGCCTTCTCTTCTCCAGGCTGAATTACCCCAGCTCTCTCAGCCTTTCCTCATAGGAGACACGTTCCACCCTCTGATCATTTTCGTGGCCCTCCTCTGGACCCGCTCCAACAGGTCCGTGTCTTTCCTGTGCTGAGGGCTCCAGAGCTGGACGCAGCACTGCAGGGGGGGTCTCACCAGGGCAGAGCAGAGGGGCAGAATCCCCTCCCTCGACCTGCTGGCCACGCTGCTTTGGATGCAGCCCAGGGTACGGTTGGCCTTCTGGGCTGCGAGCGCACGTTGCCGGCTCATGTCCAGCTTTTCCTCCACCAGTACCCCCGAGTCCTTCTCGGCAGGGCTGCTCTCCATCCCTTCATCCCCCAGCCTGTATTGGTACTGGCGGTTGCCCCGACCCCAGTGCAGGACCCTGCACTTGGCCTTGTTGAACCTCATGAGGTTCACATGGGCCCACTTCTCGGGCTTGCCCAGGTCCCTCTGGATGGCATTCCATCCCTCAGGCGTGTCGGCCGCACCACTCAGCTTGGTGTCATCTGCAAACTCGCTGAAGGTGCACTCGATCCCACTGTCTATGTCATTGATGAAGATATTAAACAGTACCGGTCCCAGTATGGACCCCTGTGGGACACCACTCGTGACCGATCTCTATCGGGACATTGAGCCGTTGACCACTACCCTCTGGATGTGACCATCCAACCAATTCCTCACCCACCGGACAGTCCACCCATCAAGTCCGTACCTCTCCAGTTTAGAGAGAAGGATGTCRTGGGGGACCGTGTCAAATGCCTTACAGAGGTCCAGATAGATGACAACRATAGCCCTTCCCATGTCCACTGATGCAGCCACTCCATCATAGAAAGCCACTAGGTTGGTCAGGCAGGACTTGGCCTTGGTGAAGCCATGCTGGCTGCCTCAAATCACTGAGAAGTGATTCATGATGATGAGGTGATCACATGATGAGGACCAGGAGATGATGATGGAGCCCAGGAGTGACTAACGAGGATCAGGAGGGGGTGGTGGAGACCAGGAGGGGACACTAGGGACCAGAAGGGAGTAGTGAGAACCAGAGAGTACATCAGGACAGGACAACAGGGACCAGGAGAGGATGGTGGGGAGGAAGGGGGCACAAAAGCAACTAGAAGAAGACACTAAGGTCTGGGAGGGTACAAGATGGCCGTGGGACTGGAGGTGGCTGGGAATGGTTAACGTGGCTGGCCGGCGCTGAGCCGTGTCCAGGCCAGGCTCCGGTTTCAGCTGTAATTAGCTCTTGTTTATTGGAGGCTCTGTGATAAATGATGCTGTGGAGGTTGCCTGATGACAGAGCGTGACAGATCCCACGTCACCCGCCCCAAGCTGTGCCAAAGCATTTGCTGACCCCCCAGAGCAAGGATTAAAGTTTAATGTGGCTCCAGAGCTGACCGTGGACACGCACCGCCCAGGGGACACGGGGCAGGGGACAGGCTGGTGGCCGTCCCTTGGGCAAGAGGGCAAGAGGCATTTTGGCACCAAGAGGTGTTTTGGCACCAAGAAGTGTTTTGGCACCAGCCTGGTGGCCATTGGCTATCAGTGCATCGTGGCCACAGGGCCATTTTGTGACTCTTTTGGGGTCACCCAAGGGGTTCATTGATGAAATGTCACACCAGGTTGGGTTTGTCCCCCTGGGACTGGCCCCAYGGGACGGGCCCGGTGCCACGGTGGGACCGGTGGTGGGACCGGTCGGTGTGGTCTGGGCACATTCCCGGGCACCGGCAGAGCCATGTGCAGGTGCCAAGAGCCACCGCAGTGCTAGCTGGGGCAGACTGAGGTCCTGTCCGGCRGCCACCTTTGGAGCAGCAGCTGCTTGGGGACCGTGGTGGAACAAGGGGACCTCGGAGGCGTCCCCAAGGCAAGGGACCCGGGCATGGCACGAGCGCCAGGGCTGGTGTGGTGCCCGAGGCTGAGGCTTGGGTTTCAGCAGGGCTACTTGGCACCACAACCATTTGGGGACAGAGAGGTCCCCGAGGTGGGGCTGGGCATGGCCCCGTGTCCCCAGCTCTCTGGACATCGTGTTTACTCCTTGCAGATGAACCTCCTTGACCAGGTAAAGGGGGAGCCAGAAGGGAGGGCACCCGCACCTACGCAGTCCCACCCCTCAACTGCGGCACCCGGCACCCACGGACCCCGYGACTGGGACCTGCCCCGTGCTGAGTCTGGGGGTGCAGGGGGGGCAGGGGGCCCTGGGAGGCCGCTCTGGGCTGGGGGTGGGTGCTAGTAGGGGTGGGTGCTAGCAGGAATGAGTGCAAGCAGGGGATAGGTGCTATTATGGGTGGGTGTTACCAGGGGTGGGTGACAGCAGTGGTGGTTACAAGCAGGGGTGGGTGCTAGCRRGGATGGGTGCCAGCAGGGGTGGTTGTTAGCAGGGATGGGTGCAAGGAGGGGTGGGTGCTAGCAGGGATGGGTGCMAGSAGGGGTGGGTGCCAGCAGAGGCTGTGTCCCAGGCTCGCTCTGCCCCCTCTCCCCACAGGTGAGCACCCTGGTGCAGACCCTGCGAGCCCCCGACGGGCCGTTCCTCCAGCCCCGGCGCTGGCTGGGCTCCTGGGTGCGACAGGTTTGGGGGTGCTGGCACGGGGACCCTGGCCAAGGGCTCGGGCAGGGGGACAGCAGCAGTCCAGGCAGGCGCTGAGCCATGACGCTGCTGCCCTGGGTCCCATCTCCCCGGCGCCAACGGGGCTGACACYGGGTGTTTGTCCCTCCAGGTGAGCAGCTCCAGGCAGGTAAGTGCCAGTGTCCCCTCTGTGCCTCACACCACCCGTCCCACCCCTGACACAACAGGGCCAAATCCGGCACGCCCTGCCTTTTCCTCAGCACCCATGGGTGCTCAGCACCTAGAGGACACGKCCCCTTCTCGGAGGGTTTCCCCATCCATGAAGACCCAAGCTGTGCCCAAGTCACCGGGGATGGGGGATGAGCCAGCAGGTCAGTGATGCTGCTGCTGGCCCTGGGGCACCACTGGCCCTGAAACACAGACGGGTCCCCAGGTGGTGGCCGGGGCGRCAAGCACGGCAGCGTTCTTCCTCTGCGAGGGGCTGCTGGGCCAGCACTTCTACGTGGTCCCYGATGGGGTGGCCGAGCCCCAGCCCGGGGACCTCTTCCTCTTCCCGCTGGCCTCAGGGGGCCCCGGCTGGTGGGGCGCCCACGCCGGCGTCTACTGCGGTGACGGGGAGATCATCCACCTGGAAGGTGAGCCCCAGGAGCTGGTCACGGCGTGGGGACATCCCCGTGGAAGGGACAAGGGGTACAGCATCCCCTCCGCCCCACAGGCAATTCAGGGACATCCCCATCGGGGATCGTGGCCAAGCATGGCAAGAGCCACCTCTTGCGGACGCGGGGCCCAGCCAAGGTGCTGCGGAGGAAGGGAGGGCTGGATGCAGCYGCCCTGCAGCATCGGATCCGGGCGGCCATGGACCAGGCGGTGGAGTATGACGCTGTCACCTGCAACTGCGTCCACTTTGCCCTCACCCTGCTGGGGCTGGACCAGCTCGCCGGTGCCACGGTGGGTGCCACCACCATAGTGGGCACCACCACCCCAGGGGACACCAACACCCGCCCTGGTGTTACCGCAGCCCATCTTCTCTCCCAGGTGTCCCCAGCRCTGCAGTGATGGAGGCGGCGATGTGCCTGGAGGACGCACGGGGCTGGAGCATCCTTCCCCAGGGACCGGCGTTGCRCCGGCAGCTTTGGCATCCCTCTTGCGTGGCAATAAATGGTTGCACGGAGAGCCTGTGCCAACCTTGTTTGATTTGTGTTGTTTTCACTTTCCTTTTCSCAGAAGCTCCTTTCCCTGAAGCCGCTGGTGAGCGATGTCCCACCCCTAGAGCAGCCAGCCCCTCCTGCCTCCTTCGAAGGGAGCATCCGCTCTTTGCTCCTTGTGGCCTCCTGGGACAAACAGATGCCTCTTTTGTTGCCAGCATTTGATTTTGGGAATCAAAATAAATGTTCCCCAGGCTGCTGGGTTGAAAACTGGCCGAACGGCTGGACCAGGTGTGGTTGGAGGCCAGTCACTGGTGGTGTACCGCGGAGGTCAATACTGGGTCCAGGCTGGGGTTGGAGGAAGGTCTCTTGGAGGCAGGTGGGAGGTTGCTGCATGACATGCACTTTTGGAGATGTCCTGCAGCTTCTCTGACTCAAGAGTGTTTCTAGGATCTCCCACATCGCCTCCCTCCATTCCCAAACTTAGCACTTAAAGTGGAATTAGCAAATTAACCCCATCTTTAAGAAGTGGAAAAACCCATTCGGGGTTTCCTGAACTTTGTACTGCTTTTTGATTTTGCTTTCAGCCTTTCTCCGCCTCTCATGTGCATCAGGAAGGATGTGAGGTCAGGTTTGGCCCTGGCGCCTGCCAACCCTCCCATCCCCCATGCCCCCATCGTACGGTCCACTGACTATTATCTGCTGCTGCTGTTTCACGTGGGCACCAGTGATACAGCCAGGAGCAGTCTGAGGACTATCCAGAAGGATGACAGAGCCCTGGGAGCAGYGGTARGGGACTCTGGAGTGCAGGTGGTTTTTTCATCAGTCCTCCCAGTCAAAGGCAAAGGGTTTGAAAGGGCCAGGCGAATCTGGCAACAAATGGTTACGGGACTGGTGCCACAGCCAAGGGTTCAGCTACTTAGACCATGGGATTCGCTTTGAGAAACCTGGTCTTCCGGGGGCTGATGGGGTCTGTCTGTCAGAGAAGGGGAAGAGCATCGTCGGTCATAGGCTTGCCAAGCTGGTGAAGAGGGCTTTAAACTAAAGTTGCCGGGGGTGGGGAACCTGAATCCATCCCCCTCCTACCAGTTTGATGCCAGTGCCAGCAATAAATGCCCAGAGCCTGGTGAAGGATCACAGGTCAGCAGGAGAGCGCCTGAAGAGCGGCACAAAGGAACCCCAGCCAGTAGGACAGCTTCATCGGGGCCCAACTCAAAYGCCTCCATGCAAACGCACGTAGCGTGGGGAATAAACAAGAGGAGTTAGAGAYGTGCGYGCCTGCAGGGCTGCGATCTTATTGGCATCACAGAGACGTGGTGGGATGGCTCCTATGACTGGAGTGTTGGGATGGAGGGATACAGACTCTGTAGGAAGGACAGGCAGGGGAGACGAGGAGGGSGTGTCGCCCTCTATGTCAATGACCAGCTGGAGCTCATGGAGCTCCACCTGGGAATGGATGAGGAGCCAACCRCGAGCTTATGGGTCAGGATCAAAGGGAGGGCAGGGACAGGTGACATTACACTGGGGGGCTGCTACAGGCCACCTGACCAGGAAGACCGAGCAGATGAGGCCCTCTGTAGACAGATAGGAGCAGCCTCACGTTCGCAAGCCCTGGTCCTCATGGGACTTCAACCACCCTGATATCTGTTGGAGGGACAACRTGGCAGGGYGTAAGCAATCCAAGAGGTTCCTGGAATGCGTCGATGATAACTTCCTTCTCCAAGTGGTAGAGGAGCCAACGAGGAGAGGTGCTATGCTGGACCTTGTTCTCACCCACAAGGAGGGGCTGGTTGGGAATGTGAAGGTCAAGGATAGCCTTGGCTGCAGTAACCATGAAATGGTGGAGTTCAAGATTCTTAAGGGACCGAGGAGGGTGCGCAGCAAGCTCACTACCCTGGACTTCAGGAGACCAGACTTTGGACTTTTCAGGGATCTGCTTGGTAGAGTGCCATGGGACAAAGCCCTGGAGGGAAGAGAGGCCCAGGAAAGCTGGTTAATATTCAAGGATCACCTCCTTCAAGCTCAGGAGCGATGCATCCCAACAAAGAGGAAATCAGGCAAAAATGCCAGGAGGCCTGCATGGATGAACAAGGAGCTCCTGGACACACTCAAACACAAAAAGGAAGCCTACAGAGGGTGGAAGCAAGGACAGGTAGCCTGGGGGAATACAGAGAAATTGTCTGAGCAGCCAGGGACGAGGTTAGGAAAGCTAAAGCCCTGATAGAATTAAATCTGGCCAGGGACATAAAGGGCAACAAGAAAAGCTTCTACAGGTACGTCGGGGACAAAGGGAAGACTAGGGAAAATGTGGGCCCTCTCCAGAACGAAACGGGAGACCTGGTTACCCAGGATATGGAGAAGGCTGAGGTACTCAACAACTTTTTTGCCTCGGTCTTCACCGGCAAGTGCTCGAGCCTCACCGCCCAAGCCACAGAAGGCAAAGGAGGGGACTGGGAGAATGAAGAGCCACCCACTGTAGGAGAAGATCATGTTCAAGACCATCTGAGGAACCTGAAGGTGCGCAAGTCCATGGAACCCAATCAGATCTATCCACAGGTCCTGAGGGAACTGGCAGATAAAGTTGCTAAGCCACTATCCATCGTATTTGAGAAGTCATGGCAGTCCGGTGAAGTTCCCGCTGACTGRCAAAGGGGAAACACAACTTCCATTTTTAAAAAGGGAAAAACGGAAGACCCGGGGAACTACAGGCCAGTCAGCCTCATCTCTGTGCCTGGGAAGAACATGGAACAGATCCTCCTGGAAGCTATGCTAAGGCACGTGGAGGACAGGGAGATGATTCGAGGCAGCCAGCATGGCTTCACCAAGGCCAAGTCCTGCCTGACCAACTTAGTGGCCTTCTGCGATGGAGTGACTACATCAGTGGACATGGGAAGGGCTACCGATGGCGTCTATCTGGACCTCTGTAAGGCATTTGACACGGTCCCCCATGACATCCTTCTCTCTAAACTGGAGAGGTACGGACTTGATGGGTGGACTGTCCGGTGGGTGAGGAATTGGTTGGATGGTCACATCCAGAGGGTAGTGGTCAACGGCTCAATGTCCGGATGGAGATCGGTCACGAGTGGTGTCCCACAAGGGTCCGTACTGGGACCGGTACTGTTTAGTATCTTCATCAATGACATAGACAGTGGGATCGAGTGCACCTTCAGCAAGTTTGCAGATGACACCAAGCTGAGTGGTGCAGCTGACACGCCTGAGGGATGGGATGCCATCCAGAGGGACCTGGGCAAGCTCGAGAAGTGGGCCCGTGTGAACCTCATGAGGTTCAACAAGGCCAAGTGCAGGGTCCTGCACTGGGGTCGGGGCAACCGCCAGTATCAATACAGGCTGGGGGATGAAGGGATTGRGAGCAGCCCTGCCGAGAAGGACTCGGGGGTACTGGTGGAGGAAAAGCTGGACATGAGCCGGCAACGTGCGCTCGCAGCCCAGAAGGCCAACCGTACCCTGGGCTGCATCAAAAGCAGCGTGGCCAGSRGGTCGAGGGAGGGGATTCTGCCCCTCTGCTCTGCYCTGGTGAGACCCCCCCTGCAGTGCTGCGTCCAGCTCTGGAGCCCTCAGCACAGGAAAGACATGGACCTGTTGGAGCGGGTCCAGAGGAGGGCCACGAAAATGATCAGGGGGTGGAACGCGTCTCCTATGAAGAAAGGCTGAGAGAGCTGGGGTTATTCAGCCTGGAGGAGAAAAGTCTTTGGGGACACCTTATTGCAGCCTTTCAGTACTTAAAGGGGGCTTATGAGAAAGATGGCGGCAGACTTTTTAGCAGGGCCTGTTGCGACAGGACAAGAGGGAATGGTTTTAAACTCAAAGAGGGTAGATTTAGACTCAATATAAGGAAGAAATGTTTTACAATGAGGGTGGTGAAACACTGGCACAGGTTGCCCAGAGAGGTGGCAGATGCCCCATCCCTGGGAACATTCAAGGTCAGGTTGGACGGGGCTCTGAGCAACCTGATCTAGTTGAAGATGTCCCTGCCCATGGCAGGGGGKTTGGAGTAGATGACCTTAGGGGRTGCCTTCCAACCCAAACTATTCTGTGATTCTGTGACTTCCACAGTAAAGTAGGGACGCGATGAACAGTGAAGCCGACTATTACCACGGCAAAAACAACTGCATCCACTTCACCCTCTACCTCCTGGGCTTGGTGGCCTTCTACATGGAACTGGTGAGCATGGGGCTGGGTGTCACAGCTGTGGTGGGACAGCTCCTGCATCCACACCCAGCCCTGCATTTGCATCCTGATCCCATTGCCCCTGGGGCTGGCCCATGGGAGGTGGGGACAGCGGTGGGGACAGCCGAGCCCTCACGCATGGRCAGCTTTCTCCTGAAGGTGTGTCCTGGTTCYGGCTGGGACAGAGTTAACTCTCTTCCCAGTAGCTGGAGGGGGTGCTGTGTTTGGGGTTTGGCAATGAGAGGAGCGTTGATGGCCCATTGATGCTGTGGTTGTTGCTGGGTGGTGCTTGCACAGGGGACTTTTTGGCCTCCCGTGCTCTGCCAGGTGCCGGGGACCCAGCTGGCCAATGGGGTATGCTATACCATGTGACACCACGCGCAGT